>ML682005.1:46849517-46918102 GCA_007922195.1 Podocnemis expansa
CACACACACACACACACACACACACACACACACACACACACACACACTCCCCCGCCCCCAAATAATCCTGGGAGTGGGCAGGGACATGTAAGGAGCTTTGCTTCAGGATCTTTGGTGAATGAGCTGCTTCAGGTGGGTCTGCAGCTTGCTCCTTCAAAGGGAGACACTGGTGCAGTAATAAACTGTCAGGAAGTCATTTAATCCCATTGACGCTTTGTGAGCCCCATCCCTACAATGCCACCCAGAGACATAGTCATCCCCCTTTGCAGGGGATGGGGATGCAGTGAGGGATGCAGTGAAGGGTGAGGTGGCTGCAAGGCAGAACTGGGTGCCTCTCTGTACCTGTTTTGGGTGCTGCAGGCAGGGTTTCTTCAGGAGACGGTGCCCTCCTCCTCCCTCAGCCTCAGCAGCAGCAGCAGCGAGTGTCTGAGAGCAGGGAACAGGCTTTGTTACTACTCTGGAGCCCTGGATCAGTGCCGTCGCTATAGAAACTGGCTGCAGCCTGAAGTGACACTGACAAGTGGCAGGGGGCCTGAACTGTTCATTCAGGAATATCCTGGCCTCCTCCTGCAGCCAACCTGCAGCCGGGCCAGGGAGGGAAAGGGTCTGACCCCTTACACCCCCTATTGTACTCTACCTCTAGAGGGCCCAATCCAAGGATGTTTCTCTCGATCCTCCCTCATCTTCTAGGGGGCAGTCAAGCACTGAGTATTACTCCTCTCCCACATCTCTTCCTGATGTGCAGGAGCCAGGAGGGCATAGCTGGAGGAGTGAGCTCCTTGCCATCAAACTGAAGGCAAAGTTGAAGATGAACTCCCTGCTGAAAAGGAACTCACTCCTCTCTGCATTCTGCCAGTTGGCTTCTCCTTGGGGCTCACAAAAGAGAAAATGTTTGACCTGTTGCGGGACCAGATTGCACCGAATGGTGGGCAAATTACAGATAGTTCCCTGGAGAGGAAAAACCCTTAAAAATAAAGCTATGTGTTTAAAACCCCTACCGTATCATGTTATTGAGGGACAGCAAAGGGGTATACTAACCCACTGGGAAAAGAAATGTTTCAGAACCACAGCATAAACATCTCCAGCAGAGGCAGTGGGAACCCAGGGGTGGGCCCTAAACAGGAATATTTTTGCCTCCTACTCCCATAACACATAATAAAAAGTGAATAGGGGCCTCCTTAAGCTGTTCGAGGCCTTAAGCAACTGCTTATTCTGTTTATGACTGCTGCTGGGTCTGATTTCTGCAGTGGCACTTAATAAAAGTGACATTAGACGCTTTCTCTCTTGTGAGAAAGTTTTTATTTAAATGGGTGACCTAATTACTCAATTCTCCAGCCCTTCACCCCTCCTGGAGGCAAGCATAAGTAGCAACATATACTCATACGTGCACACGCGCGTGCTCGCACATACACTCAATAATGGGGTATGTCTGTATTGGAGCCTTAGGTCGACTTAACCTTTCTTAAGGTGACCTAAGGAAAGCTCTGTCCACACTGAGAATTTATGAAGTCAACTTAAGCACTTCCTTAAGTCGACTTAATAACACCACCTCTTAAGGTTGACTTAATGCTTAAGTCGACTTTATTAAGTCAACTTAAGGCAGTATAGATGGGGCATAGCCCTTAAGTCGACCTTAGTAAGTCGATTTAAGGGCTATGCCCTGTCTACATTGGCTTAAGTTGACTTAATAAGGTCAACTTAAGTGTTAAGTTGACCAAGCAGCTGTCAGTGTGTACATGGGCAGTCTACAGGACTTTGGAATGTGGACACTCTAGTTGAATTAACAAGGTCGACTTTAAGTTGTCTTTACAGAGCCTCCAGCGTAGACATACCCATGTTTATTTGGCTAATGGCTAAGGGCCATCCAACAATTGGGCCCTAACGTACTAGGTGCTGCCCATACAGAATAGTAGCAGATGGTCCCTACCTCAACGTGCTTACAAACAAAATAGACTGGCAGACAGAGAGGGGAGAAAGGCTAGAACACCACCTGCAAAGTGAACTACATGAGGGCAGCAAATGTCATGTTAGTTCCACAATGCCTTGCCTGCTGGGTTTGCACAATGCTCAGCCTCTGCCATCCAGTCAGGCAGTATCACTCTCCTTCTCTGGGCTCTGCTGCAGTGACTAAGGTGCTTAAGCGAGTTGGAGCATTCCCCAAGCAACTGGAGCAACTACCCTCCCTAGCCCTGCCTCCACCCATGGTGCACACTGTGTGCTAGGCCGTGTAGGATCCGCATGCCACCGAAGAGGGGAAATGCTCTGCTTCAGGAGGGTTTGGGAGCCATACGAGGACAGTCCCAAGTAACATGGACTGTTGAGGTCTATGCTTGGGGAGGGTAGGGTGCACTAAAGGGAGATACTACCTGGATCCTGGTGTATCCAAAGCAGGCAGAGGTCTCCACTGGACTGTTCTGGGTCCAAAGATGCTCTGGGGAGGGGGGAGGGTGGTCCTGCTGAACCCCATTTTAACCCCTCCTTTCCCAGGGCAGCAGTTCCTGCTTTGGCTTCAATCTCTGACTAGTTCCTTCCTGCAACTCCTCCTTCCGTAAGGGTGTAAGGAGGGAGAGACATCTTAGTGTCCTCAAAATGAGGGTCTGCCCTCTACAGTTCTGGGTCTGAGGTGTGCACATGTATGTGTTGGGGGGTACTTTTCCACAGGGAGCCTAGTGCCCATGCAGGGTGTCACTCTTCACCACCACAGAGCAGAGTGATGAGAGCCAAAGAGCAATCAAGGGCAACTCCTATCTTCCTTCCTGGCATCCTCCTCCTCTTCCTTCACAGGTTGTTCAAGCCAACCCTGACTCCAGTTTATTGAGCATATGCTCTCATTTTATTTTTCCCTTTGAAAAGATCTTTTGTGCTCTTTCCTTCCTCTCCCAAGCAAATGAAAGTTGATAATCATCCTTCTTGAATGAAAGATGGACTTCTCTCTCTTTTCTCTTTCCTTAGTTTGTATTGATTAACTGCTCTTTTAAATTTGCCCAATATAAGAAATCCAATGCACAAATAAAACTCTCTGGCTGCATTATCAATCTTAGCTGCTGCCACTGCTAAACTACGGGTGATGACTATTAAGTATCAGCACTGCAAGTCACTGTGAGTTAATGAATCTGTGCCAAGAGCTGCTTACATGTTGCAGACTATAATCCTCAGGCAGAGTGTGGCAAGACAAAAGAGCCCTTTTCCCCCTCACCATGACTTCCTCACAAAACAACATGGGTTAAAGCTGAATTTTTGACAGATTATAAAACAATCAACAACAGCTGAAGGAAAGAGGGAGCAGGGAGAGTGGGGTAGAGTAGCTATGAAGGATTTGGGGTCACCATCTATCTACCAACCATACCTGCTTAGGGTACATGCTGAATACCAAACCCAGAGTGACACAAAGTCAGCTGATCAGAGGCTACATGGAATTATGTATTTTACATTAAAGAACTATTCTAATCTGAAGTTCAAAGTGTAGAGCTAGTGAATGGGACATTTTGAACATCAAAGCATAGGTGATATTTTACTTATTTAGTTCCCCATTTGCAGCAGTATTTTTACATGCACTTTTGTCATCTGCAATTAACTGTACTCTCAATAAATACATTTCTTTAAAAATTACAATGTTAAAATGCAATTCATTTGAGACTTTGCAATAATAATGCCTTTCAAATTAATACGGTAAAAACTGAAGAATGTGAACTTTACAGTTTGTAATATACCAGCCAGTAAATCTGATTCCCCCACCCCATGTTGATGATACAATACCTATTCATTTTAGTTATTAAAAAAAAAACCCAAAACAAAAATCAAACCTTCCCAGACAGTCTTATATCTGGAAGATGATTCTATCTGATGATTTTAACCTATATGGTTTTCTCCACATGCTCACAGGAGTTAGAATTAACTAACCATTGCCACATTTCCCTCCTTTACATCTGCATAGGATGGACAAGAAAAATGATAGAAAAGAGGATGTTCTTCAATGCAGTACAGTATTTGGGCACTGACAACATAACTCAATAGTAGCATGCTCATTCTATAATGAAATTTACTTTAAAAAGACCCGGACCATTCAGCTTGGTAAACAGACAGCTAAGGGGGGGATGTGGTGGAGGTCTATAAAATCATGAATGGTGTGGAGAAAGTGAATAATGAAGTGTTACTTAGCTCTTTCCATCACATAAGATCCAGGGGTCACCCACTGAAATTAATAGGCTGCAGGGTTAAAATAAACAAAAGGAAGTATTTCTTCACACAGTCCACAGTAAACATGTGGAACTTGCTGCCAGGGCCAAGGATTGTTTTGAAGGCCAAAACTGTAACTTGATTTGAAAAAGAATTAGATGCATCAATGTAGGATAGGTTCATCAGTGGCTATTACACATGATGACCAGGGGTGCAACCCTATGCTGCGGGTGTCCCTAAATTTCTGCCAGATGCTGGGAGTGAACAAAAAGAACTGAATCACTTGATGACTGCCCTGTTTGGTCATCACCTTTGAAGTATTAGCCACAGTTGAAAGCATAATGGGATCCAGTGTGGCAGTCTATATATTATTATGTTCACCACTTCTATAGAATATGGGTAATGTCACACTCTGTACAGTCCTGCTTTTGTTCCGAGAGTTAATCATTTAAATAGTTGTCACCCTGGGAGATAAGTAAGTTTTCAGATATGGGAAACTGAGGCAGAACACTTAGATGACTAGTCAAGAGACAGAGAAGTCATCAGAATCAGGATTAAAACTCAGCTGCTTCTCATTTCCCGTAGTTTGCACAATTCTCTCAGGAATTAGTTAGGATGTTGTTTTATCAGAAACGGGATTCAATGCTTGTGTATATATATCACCTGAATCTTAGCCTTAGCCAATTGGCTCTTCTGGTTCCTATGAATGTTTTCCAATTTTTAAGCTTCTATTTTAAATGTATGTAATTTTATCTTATGAAGAGTCACTAGGAGTCTTTTGAATCCTGTCATCTATACTAGTGTTTAGGAGGCAATTCACTTTAATTCCAATCATGCCAAGTTGATGCAAACTGTTTGAAGTTGCCATAGTTGAAATGCTGACATTTCAGTTATGTTATTTTAACATCAGAATAAAATTTTGCAGCATTTTAAGCCCCTGTTTTTGCTCCACCCTATACATTTCCACTGCAATATTCTCCCCTTCTCCAAAGTCTGCAGAACCCTATCCAGAGGCAGGGCTGGATCAATGAAGGAGCTATAGGGGTCGAAGCTCTGGGCCCTAACCCAAAGGACCGCTCCAGGCTCTAGCCCCTGTGGTTCCTGCACAGCCTGCCACTCTGCTCAGCCCCCACAGGTGGAGTATGAGGGCAGATCACCTGGACTGGGGCTGGGGTGAAAGCACCTTCTGACCCCAAGAGCCCCCCAACATCAGCCTGTGCACAGGCCATAATGGTGGTAGTACAGGCCACAGTGGTGGGTAGCCTGGGGCTTCAGAGCCCCTTAATCTGACTCCATCCAGAGTTGAAGTGGCTAGACTTTTAAAGTCAAAAGCTGGCTCACTTATAGCAACATTTTTTTAGTGTCACAAAATACTCAGAAAAAAAAAGAACATTAAAAAAATGAAAGAAAAGTGCACTGGAGTTATCGCCAGGTTCTGACTCAGCAACAAGAAGAGTGTATTTCTTGGAGGGGAGGATGTTTTCCAATAACTCAGTGTTCTGACTGACTTCATCATGGTCTCCTGAACAAACATTAACATTCATGTTGAAGAAAAGAACATCTTTGGAAATGTCCATCTCTTCCAACTTGCATCCTTGTTCCAAATCCTATTAATCACACCAAACACTTATTCAACTGAATTGTTTGTTCCCTATAAGCACAGAAAAAATCCTGCTCAGGACAGCAATTCACCTTAAACAAACAAACATTCCGTAGTTATTTAAAAAAAAAAAAAAAAGATCAAACCAAACCAAAAAACATTTCAACTGAGGAAATGAAAAATTGGGACTTTCTCAAGCATGCTGAAAACAGTTCTCAGAAAACCATGTAAAAAACCCGGTACTATCCTGAAAAAATTATTCATCATCATCATCAGGTAGATTGTAATATGCCTAAAGGCTGCATCCTAATTGTGCTAGGTACTTCACACACACATAACAAAAAGTCCCTCCCTCAGATAGCTTACATTTACAATAAGCAACTTCTTAGAGTAGGGATTGTTATTTGCTATATATTTGTCTAGTGGCTACATCTTTGTGGCCTTCAGATGTTACTATAATAGAAATACTAAATAGTAATAACTGTATAATCTCTTTATTTAGGGAGACTGGGTTTTGTCAGTTCTAAGAGGACAGAACTGAGTCTTTCTCCTATCACTCTGTTGTACCTTTTTTATTTTTTTAAAAAATGTTAGCAATACCCTGGGAATTAGAGACTATTTAGCCACATTTCAGTACCAGAAATACTAACTGAAAATGATAAGTAAAGAAAGAAAGCATCTATATGATATGATAGGGACAAACATAGATGACTTCTCTATAGAAAAGATGTGCCTTCCCATTCTACTTCAGTTATTTGAGTGTATTAATGCTATACTGGACAAAGAATTTCAGATAAATATAATTTATTTGATTTTTCAATAAGACTTTTAACAAAGTGATTCACAAAAGTCTATTAATGAAATTAAATTGTGTTGGAAAGAAATAGAAAGTGATGTTATGGATTAAAAACTGACTGAGAGAAAGCAAAGAATAGGAATAAATGGTCAATTTTCAACATAAAATGCTAACAGTGGGGGTTCCCAACGATCCATATTAGGACTGATGTTGTAAAATATATTTATTTATAATTGAGAAAAAAGAGTGAAAGAAGGTGGCAAAATGTGTAGATGACACAGTATTTTTAAGGTCTGAAAACATTACAAGGTCTCAGATACTGCAAAAGGAGCCTAATAAGTGAGGAGAATGGACAATAGAATGACCAGTGACATACATTGGCTATGTCCACACACAGGGAGTAAAATCGATTTAACTTGAAGTGATTTGAGTTAAATTGATTTAACTTAAAGTGATTTAAGTTAAATTGATATAACAATCATTAAATCAATTTAAGTTAAATCGATTTAATAGGTCCCCTCCAAAAAACCAAATTGGAATAGCAAGTCCAGGGACAGGATTTGCTAGTTTGATTTAGGAGAGGGGCACTCTGGGAGATGTGGCAACATGACCCCCTCTCAGGGCCATGTTGCCACCCAGTCCCCTGCCTGGTTCTCCCCAGGAGAGCCAGTGCCAGGGGGAAAAAAGCCCCCAGGGCAGGGATCCCCATGCGCCCAGCTTCCTCCACCGCTGGCCAGGCAGCAGGGGCAGGAATCCCAGCGTGCCAACTTCCCCCGCCACTGGCCGGGTGGAAGGGACAGGAATACCCGCATGACTGGCATCTCCAGACGCTGGGCAGGCAGCTGGGGCAGGGATCCCTGTGCGCCTGGCATCTTCTCGTGCGAGTGTGAAAGCATGTCAGGTACACGGGGATCCCTGCCCCTGCCAGCCGGCCAGTGGCAGGAGAAGCTGGTGCTCTGGGATCCCTGCCCCCTCCACCCGGCCAGCGGTGGGGGAAGTCAGCATGCTGGGATCTCTGCCCCTGCCATCTGGCCAGTGGCGGGGGATGCCAGGTACATGGGGATTCCTTCTCTGCATGCCCAGCTTGCGCAGGGGGTGGAGCGCCCCCCCTGTATCCCGCCTCCTTGGCTAGGGTCCTGATACACTCCCTGGCCAGGGTGCTGGAGGGGGGCTTCCCTCCAGGGTGCCATGCACCCTGGGAGGAAGTAGGTCAAACTACTTGAATCCAGACAATGGTGTTTCAAAACAACGCATCCAAACAGCGTTGTTTTGAAAGGACCATTTTGATTCAATGGTCATTTCGATTCCCTACCAGGTCTTACTCTTTCACTCTAACTTTGATATGATGGAGCTCATGATATTGAAAGAACAAAACGTTGTGTGGACGTAAAAGGAATAAAATAAATCTCTCATACCACTTACGGGGTTCTAACTTATATGTAACCATTCAGGATGTAGACCTAGGCATTCTGGACAGCTCAACCTACAGAAGTAGTTAAAAAGCATTCAAAATAATAGGCTGTGTAAGGCATGAGATAGAAAAATCATACTGAAAATATTATAATCCTCTATAAATCAATTAGTCACCATCATCTGAAATACTTGGTTCAGTTCCAGTAACCCTGTCTCAAAAAAGGAAGGTGATCAAATGATTAGAGGCTTGAAAAGAGCCTTCTGTTATGGGGAGAGATTGAAAGGATTAGGGCTGTGTAGAAAAGGGGGACATGACAAAGCTTTAAAAAGTAATTAATGGTATAGAAAAAATGAATCCTGTTCCTTGTCAGCATTTTTCATAATGCAAGATCTAGGGGACTTCCAGTGAAATAACTGAAAGGGAATAAAATTTAAAAGCGATAAAAGGAAATGTTAAAATGAAGGCATCCAGTTATCTTAGTTAGGATTTAAGGAAATGATTAGATTCCATTAAACATGTGTAAAGGCATAGGAACCCTGATATTTCACAGCATATACACTAACCTCTAGATTAGCAGTTCTCAACATTTTGCAGGTTGTGACATGCTTGGCAATGTATCATGACCCTACAGGATACACCAGCCACCCCTCCCCCCCCCCCCCCCCCCCACTGGCTGAATCCAGCCATGTTCCTGGCTTTCCACAATACGCTTACTGCTGTGTGGCAATACAATAATGTGTCTTGACACAATGATATAGAACCACTACTCTAGCTGATAGGGCTGGGGTAATAAAGAAACATCCATGTTGGCAGGTTAGTCCTTTCTGGAATTTCCACCACCTTTTCCTGAAGCATCTATTACTGATTACTTTTCCAAAAAAAGATATAGGACTGGGATAGTCACTGGTATGATCTGGTACAGAATTTCTATCAGTTCATCACCCACATGAACATCCAGTTGAATGATGTTTGAAGCAGCATTAATTCAGGCTCCACACCTGTGACCCCCTTTTTATGCAAGACAGATTGCTTTACTAATGGCTTGGAGATGGAGGGCAAGGGAAATAGAACAAAGGTGCCAACTCTTCATAAGACTGTTTTGCTTTCCCATTGACCACCAACAACAGTAGGCCACACTGCCTTTGTTACTATAGATCCTTAATGCCTTTCCGTCTGGTGGAGAAAAATCCTGCAAAACCACCCTTTGGAGTTTTCTGGGCTCCAGTGCTCCATTCACAGAAATACTTGAGGTAGTTTACAACTTGCTGTAAAACTGGCCATATGATGAACATTTCAGAATGTGACATGGCTAATAGACCCGCTTTCTGTGTTAACTGTTGCACTCAGTCTTCAGCCTCATGTCTGACAACACACCAAAGGGATTCAACTCTCTGAGACTAAACATAACCCATTGTGAGCTATTATTGTTCTACCTAAATTCCCACTTAAATAACCCCAGATATGGACTGAATTTCAATAAATTATTGGGAACACATTCATGAAAATACAAAGTAGAATAAATAACCTTTCTTTAAAACCACAGATCTCAACATTTACACTTAATGTTGATTTAAATAAAAACAAAAACAAAACATTTGCCCAAGAGTTAAAGATTCAGAAGTGCCTAAGGGGCACAATAAGCATATGTCACTGAGGCTGTGCCTACATTAGCAAATTAGTTCGAATTAAGAAGCCTTAATTCTAACTAATTTGCACCCTGTCTACACTAGGCTTTGTCTAGTTTGAACTAAAAAAAATTTTAGTTCCATCTAAGCAAAGCTTAGTTTGAACTAGTTAGTTCTTCTGGTTAGTTTGAATAAACTGCTTAGTTCAAAGTAATTTGCAAATTTAGTTCAAACTCTCCCAATGCAGCCATGCTAGTTCAAACTAAATAATTTCGAACTAGTGTTTAGTGAAAACTAAATGCAGTTTTTTAGTTCAAATTAACTTTTAGTTCAAATTTTCTGCTTTTTTTTTTTTTTACAGAGGACAGAACAAGGAGCAATGGTTTCAAGCTGCAGCTGGGGAGGTCAAGGCTGGATATTAGGAAAAACGTTCTCACTAGGAGAGTGGAGAAGCATTGGAATGGCTTGCCTAGGGAGGTGGTGGAATCTCTGTTTTTGGAGATATTTAAGGTACGGTTAGACAATACCCTGGCTGGGATGATTTAGTGAGAGTAGTCCTGCGTTTAGCAGGGGGTTTGACTAGATGACATCATGAGGTCTCTTCCAACGCTGTGATTCGATGGTTCTAAGTGTAAGTCATGGGATGAGGTCACACTGTAACAGGAAATCAAAGCAGTTGTTAAGATTAAGATTCAAACACTGGGAAACAGCATATAGTGGAAGATTAGGTAATATCACCAGGTCTAATGAGGAAAAAAAATCCAAAGATTTTATATAGCCCTGAAGAAACACAGTCAAATTTGCAAATGAATGCCAATTCTGCAGTTTCTCTTTGAAGCCTTGAGCTATTATTAATTTGTCTGAGCACAGGAGTTAGTAAATCATCAATAGAGTGATCAGGAAGACTGAAGTGCTCACCTACTTTTGAATGTTGTGATTTCAGATGTCACATTTGTGCCCATTTATTCTTTTGCACAGAGATTATCTTGTCTGTTCAATATATAAGGCAGGGGGCATTTCTGGCACATGACAGCATAAATGGGTGGATGAGCAAGTAAATGATGGAGTAGCTGGCTTGATTAGGTCCTGTAATAGTGTCTTTTGGGTAGATACGTGGACAAAGTTGGCAGTGTCGTTTAGTGCAGGGATATGTGCTTGCTTTAATGGTTCTGTTGTTAGGTGTGTAGTTGCTTGTGAGTATCTGTTTAAGGTTGGGGGGGGGGGCGCTGCCTGTAAGCAAGGAGAGGCTGTCTCCCAAGGCTTGAGAGAGTGAGGGATTATCTTGTTGAATAGGCTGTATATCTGTGATGACATGCTATAGAGGTCTGACTTGTGGGTTGTAGGTTGAGATTAGTGGTGTTCTGTTTTTTTTGTTCTTGGGCTTTTCCTGTAGTAGTTGACTCTGGGGTAATCACCTGGCTCTCTCACTCTGTTTCTTCACTTCTGCAGGTGGGTATTATAGTTTTAAGAATGCTTGATAGAGATCCTGAAGATGCCTGTCTATGTCTGAGGATTGGAGCAAATGTGGTTATATTTTAGGGCTTGGCTGTAGACAATCGATTGTGTGGTGTGTTTTGGATGAAAGCTCAAGGGTTGTAGCTAACTATACCAATCAGCAGGTTTTCAATATAGGGTGGAGCTTATGTGTCCATCCCTAATTTGTAGTGTAGTGTCCAAAAAGTAGATCTGCTGTGTGGAATGTTCCAGATTAAGTTTAATTAGGGCATGGAAATTGTTGAAATCTCTGACTAACATATCTATTTGTTAATAGCTGCGCACAAGCAAATGGGTAACACATCAAAACTTCAAAGAGAAACTGTAAAATTGTAATTGATATGCAAATTTGACTGTGTGTGAAAGCAGGATTAAATCATGACTATGGATTCTTTTCCCATTACAACAGGTGATTTGACCTCACTCTTCTCTGTGAGCTGTTTCTCAGTGTTTGAATCTTAACCACTGCTTTGATTTTCTGTTACAGTGTGACCTGATCCCATGTAAGTCATGGGATCAGGTCACACTGTAACAGAAAATCAAAGCAGCAGTTAAGATTCAAACACATACACTTCCCTGCATTTATTTTCCTCCAATTCAGTAAGTTCTTCAATCTTCAAAAAGCCTGACAAAGTGAGATTTTCTCCCATGAAAGCTCATGCAATAAATAATTTTTTTAGCTTTAAAAGTGCCATAGGACTCTTGTTGTTTTTGCTGAACTACACTAACAAACATGGCTACCGCTTTGGAACTTCATGTATCTAAAGATATTCACACAGTTGAAAATTGCCCACCCACAGTCATTGCTTAGATATGAACATGTGTTATACAGGGGAGACCCATTACTGTGCGACTGGTTTGCCCACGGAACCGGTTAACGTGCGGTAACCGGATGTCCCCCAAAAGCCCCATAGTAATACGCGGGTCCTGTTAACGTGCATTGTGTAAATGGGACCCTGTGCATCGCTGCCCCCGAGATGGGCCCCAGGCACCGGCCGAGGCCCTGCTCCCCGGACCCGCTTCTGTGCTGGGGTCCGAGCCAGCCTCAGGCACCTGCTGCTGCCAGCTTGGCCCTGGATCCCCGGGCGGGGACATGGCAGGGAGCGGCAGCCGCGGCTGCGGGTGGCTGGACCTAGAACGGGGCTGGAAGCGGCCGCTGCCACCACTCTCTGCCATGTCCCGGGCCGGGGATCCCGGGCCAGGCTGGCGGCAGCAGGAGCCTGAGGCCAGCTCGGACCCAAGCAGAGAAACAGGGCCGGGGACATGGCCCGTGGCCAGGGAGCGGGGCCTGGGCCAGTGCTCCAGGGAAGGCTTTCTGGTCCCACTTACACATGGACTGGTTTACATGTGGTTGCCGGGGGCTTGTCCCCCAACACCCTTATGTAAACCAGTCCCCACTGTACTTTATATTTAATGTCAAATAAACTGTACCTTCACCTTATAGTTCTGCACATATAACCTTCACGATGTATGATAAGCTATCTGATTCAAACTAGTTCTGGTGCTATTATCAGTTATCAGCACACAGGATTCACAATTTTTCCATGTTATTTTGTACGTTTTTTTTAAACCCAGATTTTAGAGCAGACTGAACCAACCTGTACTGCCCTTTGAGAGATACAAACATGCCCATCTTTCTTTTACATGTAATAAAAATCAATTCCTGACTCACAGCTGGGCCCTGTACAGCAATTCAGTACAGTCACTGTTTTCCTTTGTGTTCCCCTCCTACACCAAAGAAAGTGATGGTAGAGCTGCAACAGTAACCACAAAAGAAAAATGTAACAAACCTACTCTGGAAAGACCTTGTTTTCACCATTGCCCACCATCTGTATAATATTTGGTTCAATTTTTTAATTTAGGTGAATCCTTTTAAAAATGAGGGGGATGATAAAAATATACAGAGATATAATGGTATCTCAGCATCTCTCAGGATCTAACTCTACACTTATTAGAATAATGTAAAAAATTGGTAGAGTTTACATCACATTATATTTTTTTCTGTAGGTCCTCTAGTTCCCAGAAGGTATACATGTGCTACGTGATGAAGAGATGTTGCTAGGGTAATATTAATTACTCATTGTTAAAGAATAGCTAGAAACTGTAATGGCCATAAACTGCCTGATCACACTTTCTTGCTTGCTTTCTTTCAGGGTGGTTGTAAACATTAATTATTACTGTTTTGATTTTTGCATTTATACAGAGGTTCACTCTTTTATTGTTCAGCTTCCACATGAGGTGTTAGCTCACTGCCTATAGCAAGCCAGCCTATATAAACAAAACATTGCAGAGTCTGTCCCTCTTTAGATCCAAAGGCGTAACTGTGTTTGTCTAGTTCAGTAAAACAGGCAAACAAGGAGTCCTCTGACACTTATAGAGTAACAAATTTATTTTTTGCATGAGCTTTTGTGGGAGAAAATCTTACTTTGTGAAGTGGGATTTTCTCCCATGAAAGCTCATGCAAAAAATAAATTTATTAGTCTTTAAGTGCCACAGGACTCCTTGTTTGTTTCTCTGTTTAGAATGATCAGATTAGCATACCCGGGTTAATAATTTCCCTATCTGAACTGATGGCTCTTCAGCAGGGAACAATTGCAGCTCCAGGAACAGTGTTGCGATATAATGCACTGAATTTTTATATAGTGTTTGTCTTATAAAAATTCCACAGAATTCCTTACAAAAAGAGTCTGTTAGATGGCTAAAGTGAAAATGAAGGGGATAAAGACTAGATTTAAAGAGAGGAGATCAGTCACTAGTTTGAAGGAAAGTTAGGGAAGGGAAAAAAGCATTTCTGGTAGATTGATCACAAAAATGAAATGTTCCAAAGGGGAAGCCTAGTTCAGCAAAACAAACAAGGTGTTCTGTTGCACTTGTAAAGACTAACAAATTTATTTATCGCTACATCTTTAGTAAGAGAAAATTCCACTTTGCCAGATGCTTGACAAAGTGGGATTTTCTCCCACAACAATGTAAAGGCAACTCTGAAAATAGGTGAGGCTATGCCAGCCCTTAATTTTTGCCAGGGCTGACCCTTGGCACCTCCAGGCTTGGCAGTTCATAGGCCTGGCACCTCTTGACTTGCTGTATCAGTTATGAATGTAAAAAACTGCTTGAGTCTTTCAGTACAAA
The DNA here is from genome assembly GCA_007922195.1 of Podocnemis expansa. NCBI lineage: Eukaryota > Metazoa > Chordata > Testudines > Podocnemididae > Podocnemis > Podocnemis expansa. The sequence goes on from ML682005.1 coordinate 46,863,752, forward strand.
TTAAGGACTGGCAGATATCTATGTATTTTAGATTTAATTTGGACCATTGACTTTTTTTTGTATTAAGACTATGATGATTTACCAGATAAGCATAAAACACAAAGTCAAACTTTTTTTGCATAACTAAGAAGAAGCCGTTAAAGGTTTCAAATGGGTATTTTCTTCCCATGACTAACTGTTAGTGTATGTCCAATAACAGACCAATGACATTAGACTATGAGGACTAGACTATGGGGATTTTTACTTTTCAGGTTATCTTCAAGGGCCAGAATTGGGTCTAGCATAGTTAATCAAATTGATAACCTGTTTTAGTTTAAGTTGCTGATATCAGATGATGAAGAATGTTTGTACTAATCCCAGAATTCCTATGGATTCTCACATACTGAACAAAAAGGATGTGTTATAGAATTTAGTTTCTTCTGACAGATGATGGATGAGTCACAGAAATTTTGCAAACTGACTGTCATTTTGTAAAGAATAAGACTTTGCCTATTGGATGACTGACACCAGTAGTCCATGAAGGATTTTCTTTTTTGTTTCCCCCAAGAGGAAGACACAGCCTATTCATCTGCAGTTAGTGAGACTCCCTATAAAACCTGGGGATTACTTAAAAAAATGGAGCTCTTTCTAGGCCATGCCTACACTACAGGTGCTACCATGGCATGCTACAGCACCTTAACTTTGCTGCTGTAATCACTTAGGCTATGTCCACACATAGGCAGTTAAATTGATTTAATTATACTGCTATAAAATCATTAAATTGATTTAAGTTAAATTGATTTAACATGTTCCCACTAGAAACCCAAATAGAACTAGCATATCCATGGACAGGACTTGCTAGTTCAATTTAGGAGAGGGTGACCATGTGAGGTGTGGCAAGATGGCCACCTAGAAGGGCCATGCCCCCACCCAATATATAGAAAAAGGACAGCACTCTGGGAAAGAGAAGGGCAAAAGTGTTAAATCAAAATAACTCAAACACTGGGAAACATTATGTTTCAGTAACTGGCTATAACATGATAACTTCTGAATACAGCATCTGCTCAATTCCAAAATGTCAGGAAATGCTCTAGAGATCAATGGACAGAGGCTTATCAATTTGGATGAAAACTAGAAAAAAATGGGGGACACACAGAGTCTCTAGTTTCTGGTTCAGGCAGTCAACAGCTTCAACTGTCAGGAGTTCTCTATATATCAAGTAGCTGTCTGATAAGAGAAATCAACACATTCCACAATACTCCTCTTCATAGTCCTTTCCAGTTTTCAACATATAGCTAAAACAAAATACCCTTGCTGGAAGGTATCACTAATTTATTTCTTAAAATTTGCAATGATTGCACACAAGAACTCCACAACAGAGACAGATAAAGTAGGCTGCTCTCTAAAGCAGAATGATATAACTTATCCTATCTTACTCTTGGCTGGCTGCTTGCAAACTAATTCTAATCCCATGCTTAGTTACAGAGTCCTCTAGCTTGGAAGCAGGACCAGGAAAAGCCCAGGGAGTTTAAAGTGGTAGTTCACAATTTTAACACAGATTTCAATACACCCAAACCATGACCTCTGTGAATAACTACCTTTCACTGGAATAATTAAATTGTCAACACAATGAGGAGTCTAATGAGTGCAGGAGACAGAAATTTCTTAGGAGTGGTGCTTTTAATACAGAATCACTCCTGCAAGCAATAAGAATGATCAAAGATCCCACAGAGTACAGACCCAAGTGCAAAACCCATTTTTTTGACCATACTTTCCCTGGAAATGGGCAGTAATCTTATTATTTCCACAGCTGATAAGTCTTCCCTCACCTTGACAGGACATTATTCTTCAGTAGGGAGCTCTGCCTCAGAGGCTTGAATTATTTCAATTGGAGTTGAGGGTGTAAAGAACCTTCTGGCACCCAGCCCATAATCACTGGGTTCTTAAATATGTATAGCTCACAAATCTCATTTTCCTGCTGTTGTTCAAATACAAAATAATTGAATTCATGTACTAAGATGGCCCTTATTAACATAACTAACACCCAGGCATTTCCAAAGATTTTAAAAATAGCAATAGCAAGCTCTTGCTCCCTTAATACCTTCTTGGAGAGTAGGAGAAATAACTTGGATGGTTTATGGTTTTAAAAAGATTATCTACTGGTATGTGCAGATGGATATGTGACTGTGCTAGTTCTGTTGAAGTCAATGGCATTTTTGAAGGATAATAATGGCCCCTCACTGTTGTTAATTCATTAAAATATGTGCAAATGAAAGAGTTATTAGTTTAAAACTGTATACTGACTCACCTGGACCTTGGATCAGCATGATTCTAAGGGAAAATTCCTCACTTTGGTGGAAAAGGAGGAAATTGGTTAGAGGTAGTATATTTTTTACTTTTAAAAGGAGTGGCTGCTTGAAAGCAACTCAGGGGTTTGAAATACTGGAAGCAATCCCACTGGAGATTAACAGACAGAATGCAGGTGATGAGGTTAGAGCAAACCAAATGTCCCTATTTTATAGGGACAGTCCTGATATTTTGGGTGTTTTTCTTATATAGGTGGCCTCATCCCCTTTCCAAGTGTTTTAAACTTGCTGTCTGGTGAGCCTCAACAACATCAGTGCTAACTAGGCTCCCAACTGACCCTAGGGTACGTAGGGACTGTCCTTCATGCCAGCTGTCTGCTGACACCATCTACTGGTCACTCACTCCATCCTCTAGAACTGTTCCTTGGCTCCACCTGCTGTCCACTGGCTCTGCCCTCCGGTCACTCACACTGCCCAGCTCACCGCTGGCCACTCTCACCATCCACTGGCTCTGCCCACTAGCCACCAGCTCTGCCCTCTGGTCACTCGTATCACCCAGCTCACCACTGGCTGCTCTCACTGTCCACTGGCTCCACTCATCTCAGCTCAGCGGGAGAGAGTTTACTCTTCTCCCTGCTGATTCCAGCTCTTAAGTAGGTGTAAACAGCTATTTCTATCTAAATAACAAAAGCCTCACAGAAGGCTTAGCCATAGCTATCAAAAGATAGGGGAGGCAATAGGAGGAAGGGCTAAAATAGCCTCAAAACACCCCCCCTCCAATTTTTTTGGGCTGAAACATGCAGTCACCCTTCCTACAAGCCTCTTCTTAACTAAGGGTAGTTTTTACCCTTTAACTAATTCAGACAGATTTGCAACATAGAGTAGCAATTCACAAAAAGACAGTATTTCATATTTCCCCTTAGTAGAATTACAGATATTGACAGATTTGTGAGCAGACTAACATCAAATACCATTACCCACTATGCCCTGCACCCAGTATGCTAATCAGCTAATTGTGCACTTTGTATCCATGTTAATACAGAACCCATGCAGATTAGTTGCCCCCCCCCTTCAGAAGCTGTTAAGCACAGCTTCTAAGCTTGCCTTATAGTATTATCACAGTAATGGAGAGAGAAAAGGCATTGACCACATACATGCAATCACATACTGTATGTGTGTGATGGCAAATCATCCCATACAGGGTTGAAAAGGATTAAGGTGGCCAGACAGATGAATTAACTTCAACAGGTGCATCTGGAGGAGCCACGAAAGAGCATGGCACTAATTAGAAGTAAGTTCGGTTTGCAGGAACAGGCGGGGCCAGTATAAAGCACAGAAGCAGTGGGCAGCAGGAAGGCAGAGAAGTAGGCTGTAGTTACTCCTTGAGTGAAGGAAGTTGGGAGGCTGGCAAGTCCAGAGAGGGAGGAAGAAGCCCAGGGAAACAGCAGAAACTAGACCTTGGCTGCTTGTTTTAGGGTCCCTGGGCTCGAATGCGGTGTAGAGGAAAGGCCTGGATTCTCTCACCAGACACTGGGATGATAAGGACATTAGAGACACCAGTCAGTCAGCAGGCCTGGAAGGACTTTGAATTCCAGAGATGGGGCAGGACTATGGGCTATGTCTACTAGGAAAAGTTTGAACTTGTTAATTCAAACTAAGTTCAACTTTAATTTGAACTAAACTGGAACTCACTAGTTTGAATTAACAACATGGACTAATTTGAACTAACATTAAGTCAGATTATTCCACTTTGTTAATTCAAATTAACTGCCCTTAGTTCAAATTTACTAAATTGGAACTAAGGGTTAATCCTAGTCTACATTGTCCTTAATTCAAACTAACAGTCAAATTAAGGGCTTAGTTTGAACTCACTGGCAGGTCATACTAGTACGAAATAAGGTTTCATTAATTTGAATTAAGGAATTCCGTAGTTCAAACTAATGAAGGCCTTGTCTAGACATGCAGTAAGTTAGTTCGAATTAAGCATCCTTAATTTGAATTAACTTGCAAGTGTAGACATAGCCTTAGTGGCCTGGCCAGAGTCAAGCCACAAAGAAGAGACTGCAGATGCAAGAATGAGTGAGGTGGCAGAATGAGACAAGATGGGGGAAGCCACTATGGGAAGGTGAACACAAGCCTGGTGGAGTTAATTCCCAATATAGCTAGTGAGAGGCACTGCTAGCAGTCAGTGAACCCAGTGACTACATGTTATAAATATATGCTATCATAATGCTTGCATGGAGAAGGAAAAAAGCCTTTTATCTCCCATAACTGCGGTAGGAGGTCTTCTTTACTTCAATGAAAAGTCAAAATGGATATCTTTTTCCTTTTAATCTCTCAGTGCTTTGGTTTTGAAGATATCAGTGAAGATTCAAATATTTTATTGAAAGTCAACACAACTGATTTATGAAAAAAAACCATAATTCATCATATGAAAAATAACTTTTGTATGCCCTATGGGTGTTTGATTACATACTTCCAAACCCAATGCACTGAACAGAAGTGAATACACTGAAAAAGAAACATGGTATCACCTTAGAAAGCATGTTGCAAATTGAACAACATATTACATATTACCAAATCATCACCTATTACAACCCTTTGTTTTCCGTATGTTAATTAGTCACAGATCCATGAGAAGACCTTTCCTCTTATCCCATGACACCTACTTTGCTTAAAAGCCTTTGATGGGGGAACTTGTCATAGGCTTCCTAAAAATCCAGGTACACTATATCCACTATTTTACCCTAACAGCATATTTGTTGACCCCTCAAAGAATTCTAATAGTTTGGTGAGGCATGATTTCCCTTTACAAAAGTCACGTTGATTCTTCAGAATATCATGTTCATCTATTTGTCAGATAATTCTTTACTATAGCTTTAGCCAATTTTCCTAGTATTGAAGAAATTAGGTTTACCAGACTGCAATTGCCAGAATCACCTCTGGAACCTTTTTAAAAAATTGGCATCACATTAACTATCTTACAGTCATGTGGTACAGAGGCTAATTTAAGCAATAAATTGCATATCATAGTCAGTAGTTCTGCAATTTCATATTTGAGTCCTTTCAGAACTCTTTGTTGTATTAACTGGGTTTTTTTTTTTTTTTTTGGTTGGCTAGGTTATACAGTGATGACTCAAATGTTGAGAGAATGATTCAGAAAGAATGTAGGCATGCAAATGCACACATCCATAAACACACAATTGAACATGCAGTTACCATGATTGCACATGCCAGTTAAATAACCACAGGAGTTAAAGTAAGCCAGAACTTGCTGGAACACTGTTCCATGGCCCACCATTTTGGGGGGCCAGCATTCTGGGGCCTCTAAAAATAGAAAAATGGGGCAGAATGCAGCATTCCAGCATGTTCCCCCTGCACAGTTTTAAAAGCCCCCAGCCTGGGAGGAGACTGTGTCTTCCAGCTGGCAGGGAGCTTCCCGCAGGCTGGGAGCTCTTAAAACTCCCTCCCTGAACATGCTCTGAGCATGCTCAGTCAGAGCATGCTCAGGACAGGAGGAGCAGCCCATGGGGTGTCCTCTTATCTCCAGTGGCCAGGTAAGAGGGCCCTGGAACGGGGGGTGGTTGGGGACGGTCACAGTGGCTCAGGGGGTCTGGTGTGACCTGGAGCTGGGCTTGGGGGGCCCAGCATGACCCAGTGCTGGGCTTGGGGGCCCAGCATGACCCAGGGCTTCTTGACCTGACTCAGGGCCGGGCCTGCAGCTTGGCACAATGGTGCTGCCTGGCTTGGGGCCTGGGACTTGGCCAGTGGTTTGGCCTGGGGCTGGTTCAGGTCTGGAGCCAGATTTGGCTTGGGGCTGCTAGAGGGTGGGGATGGAGGGGGAACAACATTGTGGGCAGGGCCTGTGTGTCCTGAATGTCTTTTTGGGGCAGCAATGACCCTGGCTGAAGGGGTGGTGGAGTGGGGAAATGGGGACAAGGAAACTGAAGGGGGCTGGGGAAGTGTGGAGGGGGTTGGGGGTCAAGTGAAGACTGGGGGGTGACGGTTAGGAGGGCTGGAGTGGGAACTTGGAGGCAAGGAGCTTAGGGGATGGGGACGGGGATTGAGGAGGACAGGGGGAAAGGGGGGGGTCTAATGTGGGCACTAGTCAACAAGGTTGGGGTGATGTGGATTTGAGGCCATGCTCCATGTGTATGGAAAGAGCTGGTGGGGCTCAAAAATGCCTACCTGGGCTGGGGCCTACACATGCATGAAGGGGGCCCAGACAATAGGGGAAGAGAGCCCAGAGATTAGGAGGGTTTTGGGACCCACCAAATTATATTTTAATCACTGGACAACCATGTGCATAAGGCATCAATGCATCCTTTAATTGGTTTACATGAGAGGGTGTTTCTAAACTGTCTGACAATCAGGTTCTTTATAAATTTTCTTTTCACTGTAGGACAAAGGAAGCCAACAATCTAGGGGTGAATCTGGCCCTGAATGTTTTCAGCAGCATGTTGCTCATGAGATCACCTGGAAAATTTGCTTAGAGCATTAGCCAAAATACTATTACTTTTTGTCTACGTATATGCAGCATTAAGCAGCATTCTCCTGTGTTTTAACCAGACTATAGTCAGACTACATAGCATGCTGTTGCCATCTAGAGTCGATTCGTCAAAACAGATTTTTTTCCAAAGGTGAAAATGACCAAACCAAACCTTTGAATCCCTTATCCCATAATAAACCTTTGTTATTACATAGGGGCCAGACCTGCAGATCTTATTCAGAAAAATTCCTATTGAATTCAATTTTGCTTGATTAAGGATTACCTGGGATGGAATTTAGATTAGTTTAGGAAAGCCAGTGAGCATATATTATCCTGAAGTCATAGCTGGAGCTGGTTGAAGTTTTTAATTATTTAGATGGATTGTAACTAAGATGGAGCACTGACTGGACAAAAGCAGAAAGTAATCTGAGGTGAAAGTAAGGTCTCAGTATATGGAAGTCAAATCAGCATTTGTAAAATATTGTGCAATACAAGACAGCAGGAGAGATGTAGCAGGAAACCAAATTCCTGCCAAAAATATCAGCATATGTATAGAAAGGCAACACATGATGCTGTGAATTCCCTGTAGCTAATTATGCTTTCCATATGAGATTTAGAATTGTGCTAGGAAAGCATTTCCTATCATAGATTGCTCTTTGATATCTGTTGATTTATCATGCAAAATAATATAGCAGCATTCATACTAGGTATGCCAACCTCAGTATTAAAACATTCCACTTTAACAGTCAGCAACTAAAATCTCAAAGCTTGAGTTGCACCTGCAAAATCTTAGGATACTCTTTAGACTTGGAAGCCACACCCTAAACCAAAGTACTAGAAACAAATATCATAATCAACCTCTGTTTGGGTGGCGTTGACATTTTAACAGCTTTGCTCTCTGATTCATGTGACTTCAGTTTCTCTTCTGCCTTGGTTACATGTGGGCTAAATGACACGGCTAATAATACCATATTCAGGGAGATTTTTAGAGAGGATTTCTCATCCAGTAAAAACTACTGAGGATCCCACATCTTTGCTTACTATGATCTTGCCAGTTTGCATGGGCCAGATTGAGGATATTGGGGAAAATCAGGGAGAAGATTCATTAGGATACACCCCCAACTTAACTAACCTAAGTTTAGATACCATGTGTTTGAAGTGATCCAGTCTCCCACTGAAGAAATGAAGTGCTTGCATTGGGGTCTGTGTAAATTGTTTTTGGGTCTGTGTAGATTAAACTTTAATCTGAAAAATAGCCAAATCTTTCCAAAAAATTGTTCAGCAAGCTTCACCATACAGGCAATATCTGAGTGATTTCCCTTCCAAGGGAAATAGATATAGGATCAGCCATTTCAGAATTTAATTTCAAAGAAATTTAAAGTTTAAAATCACACAAGAAATATAATTTTCAGAAAAGGCAACATCCATGTTATTGATGCTGGAGACCACTGAAATATTAACTATATAGTGCAGGTTGCTGAACAATTTGTTGGAAAAACTTGGCTTTTTTCCAAATTAAATTTTAAATACTACTGTATGTAGGATTAGAGATGTTATCCCTTGCACACCATTGAAGCAAAACATCTCAAAATGGCTTTTTAAATGCTTTATAAAAAGTTTAATCAGAAATCAGAAAACAGTTTCCCAACAATTAGGCTCTTTGACCTTCATTGCAACGTTAGAAGAGACAGAGAAATAATAGATCAATTTATAACCAGATGATCTGATCGGAGAGGATGACCTTTGACTCAAGATACTATCCAGAGTATATTTAACCCATGTCATATGAAATGTGCAAGCTTCTGCTCTTTTTCAAATGGAGATGAACAAACCAAACCAAAATCAGTGTCAAATGCAGTTCCTGTTGTATTTTAAATAGGACCAAATGAGGAGAGAGTAAAGTGCAATTCATTACATGTCACATAAAGTTCTATATTTACCATGGGGTCAAATGCCTTTAAAAATGAATAAAATAGGGCAAAATAACTTAGCCAGTCAAAAGCCCAGAATCAGTAACAAAGCACAGAGTACAGAAACCCCAGCCCTTTTCAATCTTATGACAGTGGTATAAGAAGCATGAGCAGGCAGGAAGAAGTGACAGCTGAGAATAGGAGGCAACAGCATCAGTGAGATTTTTATCTTTCAGAAAGGGGGTAACAACCGCAGTTTTGAGTGATTTGAAATAAGATTCAGCATATAAAGATCTTTATCCTATCTGAGGAAGTATTTATCTAGCACTAGTCACTAATGTATATGATCCTTCCAGTTATCTCACCATGTCTCTGGCCAACCCTGCCCACAGAAAATATCAAGGAGTAAGGGACACCACCTGCTTCTACAAGCACTGGCCACTTCTTTACCAGGTTTATCTGCTTTTTAAGCCACTAGGACAGACCAGATGCGGCCAGGACAGATCTGCAGGTGTAAGCAATAAAATTTGCACTTTACAACCCCAGCCTCTACCTATTGCTCTATCACAGTAGCAGGCCCCATCCAAAAGCTGTTTAGAAATGGTGAATTTTTCCAACTTGCTCTTTCTCCTCAGCACTGATTTACCACCACAGATTTTAATGGTTTCTTGCTTATTATAAATCCACTCAGTACCTGCTGGAATAGCTGTTAGAGGAGCATGTAGCAAAACAAGATTTTCTGAGATAGGCACCAGCCTGTATCTTGTGCTTGTTGAACAGCTCATGATGTTGAGTTTATGTTAACTTACTCTAAAGGTTACCTGAGGATGCAGTCAAGGGGGTAATGATACACTCTGAGGACAGTGGCTTCAATTAAGTTTTGCCACTCACTGGACTAGTTGAGAAGATTTTACCCCATAATCCATCAGAAAGAGCAAGTATGTGACCTATGTTCCCTCTAAGCTGTGCACGTGTGCGCGCGCACACAGGTCGTGCAACCTGCGCATGCAACACAATAAAGCGTGCACACAAAAAAAAATTCAACAGTGCTCGTATTTTTATGCTCCTATAAGAAGGCAGTTTCATAGAATCATAGAATCATAGGGTTGGAAGGGACCTCATGAGGTCATCTAGTCCAACACCCTGCCAGAGGCAGGACCACTCCCACTAAACCATCACAGTCATGGTTTTGTCCAGCTGGGCCTTAAACACCTCCAAAGATGGAGATTTCACCACCTCCCTCGGCAGCTCATACCAATGCTTCACCACTCGCCTAGTAAAAAAGGTTTTTCTAATAACCAGCCTCGACCTCCCTAACTGCAACTTGAGACCATTGCTCCTCGTTGTGTCCTCTGTTACTACTGAGAACAGTCAAGTTCCATCTTCCTTGGAGCATCCATTCAAGTAGTTGAAGGTTGCTATCAAATCCCCCCTCAATCTTCTCTTCTGCAGACTAAATAAGCCTAATGCTTTCAGTCTTTCCTCATAGGGCTTGTGCTCCAGCCCTTTAATCATTTTTGGTTGCCCTCCACTGGACTCTCTCTAGCACGTTCTTGTCTTTTTTGTAGTGGGGAGCCCAAAATTGAACACGGTATTCTAGATGTGGCCTCACCAGTGCAGAATAGAGGGGAATGATCACATCCCTTGATCTGCTGGTAATACTTCTTTTGATGCAGCCCAGTATGCCATTGCCCTTTTTGGCAGCAAGAGCAAACTGCTGACTCATATCTAGCTTCCCATCCACCATGACCTCCAGGTCCTTTTCTACACTGCTGCTACTTAGCTGAATGTTCCCCAGCCTGTAGCAGTGCATGGGGTTTTTCCATCCCAAGTGCAGGATTTTACACTTGTCCTTATTGAACCTCATAAAATTTTTATTGGCTCATTGTTTCAATTTATCTAGGTCTCCCTGAATCCTGTCCTTGTCCTCCAACGTGTCTACTATTCCCCCCAGCTTGGTGTCATCCGCAAACTTACTGAGAGTGCAGTCTATTCCATCATCCAGATCATTGATGAAAATGTTGAACAGAACTGGCCCCAGGACTGACCCCTCAGGCACACCACTCGTTACTGGTTGCCAGCTAGACATGGAACCATTGATTCCTACACGCTGAAACCATTGATCTAGCCAGTTTTCTATCCACCTTATAGTCCACCTATCCAACCCATACTTCCTTAATTTGTCAATGAGAATGCTTTGGGAAACTGTATCAAAAGCCTTGCTAAAATGAAGGTATATCACATCAATGCCTCTTCCTGCATCCAGAAAACCAGTCATCTGATCACAGAAGGAAATGAGACTGGTCAGGCATGATTTACCCTTGGTAAATCCATGCTGACTGTTCCTGATCACTTTATTTTCCTCTAAGTGTTTTAGGATGGATTCTTTGAGAACCTGCTCCATAATTTTTCCAGGGATTGAGGTGAGGCTGACAGGTCTGTAATTCCCTGGATCCTCCTTTTTCCCTTTCTTGAAAATAGGCACTACATTTGCTTTTTTCAAATCATCTGACACCTCCCCCATTCTCCATGAGTTTTGAAGGATAACAGCCAGCGGTGCTGCTATCTCATCGGCCAATTCCCTTAGCACCTTTGGATGCAGTTCATCTGGCCCCATGGACTTGTGCATATCCAGCTTCTTTAAGCAGTCCCTAACCTGACCTTCCGTCACCAAGGGCCTCTCTTCTTCTCTCCAATCTGCCATACCCATGGTAGTGGGCTGGGAGCTGACCCTGCCTGTGAAAACTGAAGCAAAAAAACAGTGAGCACTTCAGCTTTTCCCTCATCCTCCGTCACGAGGATTCCTGCCCCATTCAGCAAGGGACCTACACCATCCCTGATCCTCTTCTTGTTATATTTCGAGTAGCATGTTTCAAATAAGGTTTTATAGTTTATAATCATTGCTGTCATCATATCTAAATAAAGTTTCTATATTATTTGCATCATATACATTTTCTTTGTTGTGCTCACAAGTTTGGTCACACTCACTGGAGAGTGCACAAATTTCGACACCAGTTCTGAAAATTTGCACATAAGAAATTTTTTGTGCACACAGCCTACAAAAAATTAGAGGGAACATAGTATGTGACCCCACTTTAATCTACAGCACATTATAGTTTTCTCTGCCCTTCACTGAAATATGATACAAACATGGTTCCCCATCTTCAAGTGCCTGACAAAATGGGATTTTCTCCCACAAAAGTTTATGCAATAAATACATTTGTTAGTCTTTATAAGTGCCACTAGACTCCTTGCATGATTACATCCTGTCCATGTTATTGGATCTATGCCTCAAAAATACTCTGGCTGTTTTCTTCCCCAGGGACAGGAAGGACCTTAGGTCAACACAATCAAAAGATGACTATCTATAGCAGTGGTTCCCAACCAGTGTGCCACAGCACACTGATGTGCCACGGCAACATCCAAAGTGTGCAGTGAACATCCCTGAGATCTGCAGTTAAAGTTCCCTCCCTGCTCAGCCTTGCCACATGGGCTGTGAAGGGCTGGGAAAAAATGGGCTAAAGTAGGGGGGAAGGCACCAGAATGCAATTTCAGGGGCCCCCTTTTTTTAGCCAGGCAGCGTTCAGGGGCCCCTAAAAATAGGGGAAGGCACCCAAACATGGAGTTCCAAGCTCCCCCTCCACCAAATAGCAGGAGCAGCCAGAAAGCAGAGTTCCAGTGGCTCCACCTTAAACCCCACTTCACCTAATGCCCAGCCAGCAGAGAGCTGCCGGAGGCTGGGAGTGTGTGAATCTCCCCCTGCAGGGTGAAGCAGGTTGTTTCAGTCAGCCTGCAAACAGCCCAGGTAAGGGCTTTAGGGGAAGGGGGGCTGCTGGGGGTTGTGTGGGGCAGGTGTGTGTGTGTAGCAGAGGTGGGTGGGAGTGGATGTGTAACAGGGTGTGTAGCTAGGGGGTGGGGTGGCTGCTTGATTGAGGGGATGGGGTGGCTGTGGGGGGGTGTAGCTGGGGACTGGAGGCATAGTTCTGGCCCCTGCAGTGATGGAAGGGCCCATCACAGGCAGCAGGGGACTGGGGGAGGGGAGGATGGGACCCACTGGGGTGGGAGGGAGCAGCAGTGGGGCAAGGATTTGCCCTGGGTGGCAGGGAGCCACTGTGGAGAAGGGGGAAGTGGGTACTGCACCATGCTCCCCTTCCCTACCCTCCCACTCCCCAGGTTCCCCCCTGCCCCTCCACAAAGCCACTCTTGTTTTCCCTTCCCCTCTCCTCTCTTGCCACCCTTGTGTTGTTCCCCACATGGCTGCCTTTGTCCTCTTTTGCCACCCCTGCTCCGCTCTGCTCCCCACACTCACTCCTACCACTGCACACGACTCCTGACCTCCCCTGTTTTGCCACCCCTGCTCTGCTATCCCTACTACCCCAGATAGCAGCATTTCCGAAACACTGGGCCATGGTGCACGAATATTTGTAAGTAATTTAAGTTAATTTGAATATTCATGACTTTTTTTTAATGGTGGTGTACCTCGAAAAATTTGAAGATATCAAGGTGTACCACTGCAGAGAAAAGGTTGGGAATCACTGCTCTATAGTATGATACAACCATGCTCCAAAGCTCTTACAATTTAAAGGGGCGAAAAAGCAGAGGAAGAAGGGTATAACATCTAAGCCAGGGGTCTTGAACTCAAATCACCATGAGGGCTGCATGAGGACTAGTATGTTAGCCAGAAGGCCACACCACTGAAAACTTTTCACAGAACGACATTGCAAATATCAGTAATGATTGTGTCATCATGGGCTGCAGGAAATAGCTTTAGGGGCCGCATGCAGCCCACGGGCTGTGTGTTTGAGACCCCTGATTTCTAAGCCAAATAGCGAGGATCACACCAAGCATGTTGACTTAGTGCCATTCCTTTTTATTGTCAGTGTTGCTTTCTCTTTTTTTAAAAAAATGTAACATAGCCCCTGTCTGTGACACAATCTAGAAACATTACACTTAGATCAATAGTGTCTTTTGCTAACCCTAGCCAAAGCTTTCCATTTTTCATTTCTCCATTTTTTACTTCTGATCCGCCTACTACCCGTTTCCTTCACCTCCCACTCAGAAATCAGTGCTTCCCCTTTCCAGCTGTCATTTGCATCACAGAATTTTTCTGATGATACCACAGAGTAAGCACTCTTGTTCTGTGGTCCAAAGGGGGTGATGGAGGCTGTGGGAGGTAGTGTGCTGCTGTTTCTTCTTGGACAATCACTCCAGGGAGTCAGGGGGTGGGGCAGATGGATGCTCTCTTTCTGGTTTCAGTTGCTCCTGATGGTGCTCCCTCCTCAGTGATATTTGGGCCTTGTTGTAAGCAGCCCTTGGGAAGGAAGGATACTTCAGTCCAGTGCAGTCTAGAGAAGTCCACTGGGAAGCCAGAGGCCCCATAGTTTTGACCCAAAGTCAAAGAGTCTTGAGTCATCAAAGGAGTCCAGTGGCGTGCTCTCTCCCTCTAAGCTTGGATACTCCAGTTGTTGCTGTCTCCCCATTGAAGTGTGGCACCATTATAGGATATCTATTGGCAGTTTGGGGCTTCAGTTTTATGTGGTCTGGAGGAGGATACTGAGGGGTCAGGTGCCTAAGCCCTTGCTGCTCTCTGTGCTGCCATTGCCTCCTCATGGTAGCTTGAACTTTTTCCATTTCCCATCTCAGGAACTGACTGTAAGGCTCTGTATCATTTGGTGTGAGAAGTAGCAGGGTTAGAAAGGGGCAGTTATCAGTATATCAAAGAAACATAAAAGTAAAAAATAATATTTAAACCTCAACACTCCTTTGAGATGAGGGTTTTCTGCTCTGTAACTTCTGTGGCAGTGATGCAAATCCAGAGTGCTAAAAAGACAACTGTCCATAAATCATTATTCTGCCTTGAAATGAGTAATCCAAAACAAACATGAAAAGAAGTGACACTTTCTCTTTCTTGCAGGGCAGAATGTGGACACTAGGTTGCAATTTGCATTAGCATTATTCATGCTGTGGTTTTCTCTCTCAGTGTGAGTAAGCCTCTCAATCCGGATGGAAAAAGAAAAAAAAAGTATTACTGGGATGAAGGCAGAATTTGTGCAGAATTATAAAGAGAGGTAACCATGTTAGTCTTTGTATAGCAAAAGCAGCAAGAGTCCTGTGGCACCTTATAGACTAACAGATTTCTTTGAGCATAAGCTTTCGTGGGCTACAACATCTGACGAAGTGGGTTGTAGCCCACAAAAGCTTATGCCAAAGAAATCTTAGTCTATAAGGTGCCACAGGACTTTCGCTGCTTTTGCAGAATTATGGGTTATAAAGCCTTTTTTTTTTGCAATTTTTATCTATTTAAATTTTCCATTTTAGCAGTGGGAGGTCAGGCCAAGGGGGTCAGACAATTATTTAATGATAGTAGACAAGGTTCAAAATGTTGAAGCTTCATAACCATTAAAAGACAAATTTTCAACCTCACATATCAGAATGTACAGAGTAAATATCCTTATCTTCAACTTTAATAAGTTCTCAAGAAGTGGGGGGGGGGTTCCAATCTGTAAATTTTGATGATCATTAATGGAAATATCAATCAATTTGTGTATGAATGATGAAATCAACACTTACTGATAAAAATGTAACCCCTTGAAACTTAATTATGAGTAAGGTACATGCACTGAACTAGTTATAGATATACGACAACCTTCACTGGCTGATAACTGTTGGTATGGCTAGCCTCAGGGACATTCTATGATTAAAAGAAAGCCCAGTGACTCCAGTTCTGGAAAGCCCCAGAGAACATAGCAAAACCATTCAGGGTAGCTGTTGTGGATTTCTACAGCTTCTTAGGATCATGCATTTGACTGACAGCCTGGAAAGTGCCAATGTGCTCTAACATTTAATACAACACATATTAAAGAAGTAGTCACTTATTGCAACATAAAACAAAAACCTGTCCTGGTTTTATCAACAGAAGGGGTACAACACTGAACTGTTCCTTTAGAAACAGTTTCTCTTTCCTACTCAAGGGTTTTATAATTATCCAGAATTTCATACAGCAAACAGAGAGACTGTGGACAAAAGTACTGTCTGAACGTACTGTCTAAACTGCCCTCTTTCTAATCTCAGCAAAGAGTTAACATGAGCTGTCTTTCAGCAACATATTGTCTAATTTGCCAAGACTTATGTACTAAGGATAGAAAAGGAAGCGTCTACAGAGGTCCTAAAATAAGAACAAAGAGCACTAGGCTGAAGGGTGCCAATATAAGAAGCTAAACATTGCAGACTGATTGATCACCATCAATCCATACAAGAAAATTTGCCTGGCCAGATACTTCATATAACCTTTGTTGTCATACCCTTTGATAGTGCCCTTGTTTCATGATGGTGCCCACTGCTTCCTTTAAGTGATGAAAAGACAAGATTCTCTAACTTCTAAAAAGTGCTATGTTTCTAGGTGTTCATTCTCTTTCAGAGAAGCATATGGAAAAGGAACATTGAGAAAGAAGCAATCCCAGCATTTTCAGAATTCTCTAGGACATGCTGGATTTTCACATTTTTTTTAAATGATCAGTTTCTTCCCTTTAATATGACAATACAGCTCCTGCAATTAGTTACAGACCTGCACAGTTGTGGATTTATTTCTCACATGGACTGATAAAGCAATATAATTCTCACTAGTTTCCCACCTAAACTAATCCTACTAAGCTCTGATTGTGTCTATGTACATAGATGGAATCGAAACTCAAAATCCACCAGAACTCTAAAAATACACCAGGGGTGAGTTTGTGCTACAGAATGAGGAATCAGGTTCATATAAAAGAATGCTTGTGATTGGAAAGTACACTCAGCGTCAAAGTTTCCCCAAGGGAAAATCCCAGCAAGGGAAATTTTAGAAGCATAAAGCTCTACCACATTGGAAGCAAATGAATTTCACTTTCTTTTTCCGTATCTTGCTTTGTTGCTGGTTTGGTCCCAGCAAGCTGTATGTATATTTTATTGTAAGAATGACAGATAGCTGAGTTTCCAAATATTTGCAGTAGAAAACAACGGAAGGATTATTTTGTCTGAAGCCTGTAACTATCTGGGCAGGGGCATTATTTTGCAATATGTTAACTAACATGATATTAAGCAGAAATTAAGATCTATTTTAGACAGGACTAAGTCATGTTTTAAAAGACATCAGCTAAGGTTTTTAAATGACAGTTCCAATCTATACTAAAAGACAAGTCTTGCTGAACGTCCTGTAAGTTAAAATGTGTTAATTAAAATATGTTTTAAAACTTAATACTTCTTCCTCATGTAGAGATGGGGTAAATTTCTTCCAGCAGTAGTGACAAAGAAGGATCTCATACCTGATTCCATCTCTTCTCCCTATAGCAAGGATGTTGTGATTGTTTATAGAAACATCTCAAAGAACAGATATCAATAAATTCCCAGATAAAAACTGACTTTGTAAAGGACAAGGCTTAGAACATATTTCCCAGTCAAACACTGTTAATAGAAATTATAACTTAAATTACACCTATTGATTTTCATCCATGTGTCTCCAAGTACAAATCATAGGTAGCTAGGCATCATTATCCCCACTAATGTGATCATTTAAAAATAAAAGCTCAGGTTAGCTAGAGTAAAGCTTTTAATATTTGCCAGATATTTCGCAGAAGCAATAACACATAGAGATTAAAAAATATATATATCATAAAGTAAAAACATGGTAAAATAGCCTATCAGGGCTAGCGTTCACAGGGGAAAAGGGCCTGGATTTCTAGAGGTGCCAAGTACACAAAATACCTGGCAGCTTTTGGAAATCTTGGCCTAGTGAATAAAAGAATTTTGAAGATTTCACAGGAAATCACTTGAGCTCTCAGTGGACAAAAATAACCTGAATCATTTTCAAAAAGAAAAATGTCATCATCTTTTATAGCATTGTGATTCATAAATATTTTGTGATTAATATCAAACTTCCCCAAAAAGTTTGCCCCGAGAAGTGGTTATACAGTGTACAAGGAAATAACTTGCTGAGAAAGTTAGAGCAGGGTGTCAGAGTTGGACTTATGACAAAAATCATTTTAGCCTGTTGATGTGGGGAAATTTACAGGGGAAAATGTACAGGTATAATTATCTTGCTGTAGCTGTACTGGTGAAACTCTCAATGTGGACACTCGTATTCTAGAGTAGGAGTGCCATTTTCTGATTTATGTTGTTTTCCAAGCAACATAAATTAAATCAGAAAAATTAGAATATGAGTGTTCACACAGGGAATTATCTCAGTACAACAATTACAGCAACAACATAATTATAGCAGTCTTGTTATGCCACTAAATGTCCCCAAGTAGATAGAGCTTTAAAGCCAGAGCTATTGACTCACCCTGGTGTTGCAAACTGGTGGTTTAACTATGATTTCTGAAAAGGCAGTGAACATGGCTAAAGTCCTTGGCTGCAATTGTAATTATACCATATGCAGCTTAGTCTTAAAGTGCCACACAACTGCTTGTTGTTTTTTTCACATGCCTATGGTCATCTATGAGAAATTTCATTGTTATGTTCACTGTAGCTATAGAGGGGGGCAGGAGGGCAGACGTCATCATCAGCAAAGACAATAAAGGGAAGTAGGAGAGTCTTAGCAGGGTTAAGAGGGAGGCGGAGCCTTCACACACCCACTCAGGGATTTTCCCTGTGTCTAGGGGACTTCAGAATCGCTGTTTGCTGGGGCATACCTCTGCTGTCTGTTTCCAGAGTGGTTGGCTAAGGGCTGGAAACAGCAGTTGCTTCACACAGCTCCTCTGCGAAGAGACCAAGTTACAGCTGCTCTGCAATTCAAGGCAGCAGAAAGCCATGCTGTCAGCATATTACACCCAGCTTGTCATCCTGAGCAATGGTAAATGTGATAGCTTTCATTTTTAATTTCACTTGTCCCTGATTTATGTCACAATGGGGTGTCTGTTGGCAGTACTTCTTATGCAGATAGGAATGCTTAGAGCTCTCTTTTTAATAAAGGGTTGTCTGTACCTGTGCCTTGCAGTTTGGTGTTTCATTCGTGGGACTTCTGCAGCCGTTCCAGAAGTTGCAGTAACTTGTACAGAAGAAGCGACGCTGCTTTGTGAAGCTCCTCAGGACCCACAAGTCACATATAAGGCAGTGTCCTGGTACAAAGTAAGAAAATGTTACTTTGATCCATGCACGCTGAGCGTTTTATTTTGCTTTCCCGCTTGCTTCTAACTTTCCTCATAGAAAATACTTTGTTACATGGAGAAGAACCTTTCTTTCAGATCAGTGGAGGTTTGGAAGTAGCATAGTCATTGCTTGCCATAACTTGAGTTGGGTGTCTTAGGCTATTAGCACACTGCTGTATATAGACTCTTGAGCATGACTCTGTAGGTATCTCTTGCCTGCTTCCAGATGGCACCAGCCTGCACTGTGTCAGAGTTCTGAGGATGCCACACTGTGTTTCTAGACATTCTTCCCTTCACATGGCTGCATTTATAATGTTGCTGTAGCCCTGGACAAACCATTTTGCACTCAGTGCACTTGCACGGGACCCCCAACTCTGAGGGCCTCCCAAAGACCACACAAAAACCCAAACCCAAACCCAAGTGGTGCTGCAATGCCAAACACGAGTTTGAAACCACTCATTCTCATTTGACCCAGCTGCTCCTGCCAAGATGGAAGAGTGGCTGGACCAAACCTGAGTGGTGTCCATGAGTGTGGGAAGGCTACCAATCAGGGTTGGGTGGCTGGGACCAAGAGAAACCACTTGAGCCTGCAATGGCAGCAAAGTGCTGGATGAATGACATTGGGGGAATGGCCAGGAAGGTCCCAGGAACAACTGCTGAGGAACAAGTTGTCAGTGGGCTATGTGGGGAGTGTTGGGATGTCAGGGGCTGTTGCCAGGAGCCTGGAGCTGCTTGGGACTGTGGTGAGCAGTGGATTTGTCAGGGTCATTGGAAAGTTAGTAGGGATGGTGGGGTATATATGCAAAGGGAAGGGACATTCTGGGGTCTGTGTGGAGTAAGGGCACTTTAAGGAATGTCTGGGCCTTCAATTACCATAGCATACAGGGACCCATAATTCTCTCACCTGGGCCTGTATTGCTCCAATTGCTGTACTCCCTCATAGGACTAAGCATGATGCTGTGACTTCAGAACATGGTGACTCAACATTATGGTTAATTCCAAAACAGGGGTTGACATTTGTTTTTTAAAAACCCAAACATACTAGCAGGGGTTGAGTACAAAGTACAGAACATGGAATTAGGAAGATGTGAATTATCCCCCTGGGATCTTTTAAAATCCATGTATTAACCTCCATGCACCCATATTTCCATCTGTGAAATAGAAGGACTACTGCCTACGAAGCTACTTGCACACATGTTATGAGGAATGATTAGCTAATGTGTGTAAAGTACAGTGAAGATGGAATTCTTACAGAAAGGCAGGCAACATTGTTCAGTGGCTTCTCATTTGGCTGTGACATGTTTCTTTGACCCAGTTTCCTTATCAGGGAATGTTACTAATGTTTCAGTGCTGTAAAGTATTTGGTGACGATCCTCTCATGGAAAATCTAGAACTGCTGCTTTACATTACTTGATTATGGGCAAGTCTTCACCAATGGTGGCAAATTCACCACTGTGAGATTGATTTTCCAAATCGACTGACTGGGTCTATGAAGACCTGCTCAGCTGATCAGAAAGCTGACCTTGTGAGACCACTGCCACGGAAGTAGTGCTGAGTTGGAGGGAAGGCATTTCCCTCTGACTCAGTGCACTGGAGACAGCATGGTAAGTAGGCAGTGGGCAATCAGAGGGTGATACAGAAGATTTTTTAAATACTTTGTGTATCTCCCTGCAATTGGCACTGAAATCCCACCTAGATGTAGACCAGCCCTGTATAAGTGCTATTATTATACTGGATTTTCTGGTCATAATGCAGGTCCTGCCTCTAATTTACATCCCACATACACACATAAGAAACAGATACCCATGTTAGAATTGTCCATCAATCAATTGAAAGGCTTTCTCCCTTCAGTCCTTTTTTTTTTTTCTGAGGGGGTGGGTTGAGGGGAAGTGACTGCTTAGAAGGGAGGGCCTTCAATTTGATGGGTTTGGAGAGTTTCAGTGTGGACACAGGGGCAGCCTGATCCTGTTTTGCATCTGCTTTTAAAGACCAAATAAGCACAGATTTTACATATAAATACTTACTAATCAATTAACACCTCATGTTTCTTGGTGTCTGTGCACTGACTAGAGGTCTGTGAAATGGGGGGAATTCCAACTATGTTCTATGCTTCCTTTGATTCCCATTCTGTGGAAACCTCTTTGCAGGGACTCAATCTAGTTCAGACTCTGTGAACCTGAAGAAAATTGACTGAGGCCAGCTAAGGGTGGAAGAAAATAAATAGGGAAATGGCTCCCAAATCTGCAGAGAAAATCAGCAGTCAATAAAACAGCCTGAGGTTCAATTAGCTTGTGCCACTTCCCCCTCCCCCCACAGGCAGGAACCCTCCCACTAGAAGGGTAAGGATCAGGGATCAGTAGTGGTCAGCGGAGAATCTGGAAGCACAGTTCCTGTAGGAGCCATGCTTTCCAAAGCAGAAGCTGGTGGGGCCAGACAACAGAATGGAGTCAAGAACCATCAATCTGAGAGAAGATTTCTGAGGAAATGCTAAAGCTGATTTGCTGTTTTTCTATGTCTCTTACATCTCTCTGGTGGCACAAGGAGGCTATAAAGTGAGAGGATCTGGCTCTTGGTGAATACTGCTGGTGTATGAGGATGAGCAGATGACTCAAAGTCTATGCTGCCTTCTCTTGTAGCCAGCACCCTGGTAAAAAATGAGACCTGGGAACAAATTCATAGACATAGCCAGAATGTTGCTACGTTTGCTTTTCATATTTCCTCACTCTTGGTCTCTTCAATGTTCCTTCTACCTTCAATATTCTTTTACCATATCTTCTCTTAACTAACCTTTGGCCTTCATAAATAAAATAAATTGTGAAACCAACATGTCATTTGCTGCCATCACACAAGTTCCAGAGGGGTAGCCGTGTTAGTCTGTATATAGCAAAAAAAATGACAGTCCTGTGGCATCTTAAATTTGTTAGTCTTTCAGGTGCCAGAGGACTTTTTGTTGTTTTTGCAATCACATAGTTCATTTTGCTTGTATGTTCTTCCCTTTTCCCCCACCCAGTGTCTGTTTTGTCTTAGCTTGTAATCTCTTCAGGGCAGGGCCATCTAGTGCTGTGTATTTGTAGAGTGCCAGGCACAATGGGGCCTCATTCTTGATTCGTCCCTAGGTATAATAATCCAGCTATTCTCAACTACTGCCACCATGACTTTATAACCAAGTATCAAATATAGCAGACTTGTCGCTGTTCTTGCTTACTCCAGAAGACAGGCTGATACAAGGGGTAACATCTTCAAGTCATCTTTGCCCAACCTTCTGTTCCTGAATCACACAGTACTTGGTCAGAATGGAGAATCAAGCATCTCACATTTCAGTTAGTGGAGTCTTCTCTCTCTTGTGTGGGTTATTCCTGCAAAAGGGAGAATGGGTCTCTTAGTCAAGTTCAGCATAAGAATGTGGCAAATTCATTCAGCAATTACGATGTTTGTGTATACTCTCTTCTTTGGTTAACTGAGTGTTGTGTTCACCATCCACACCAGTTTAAGGAGAAAAAAATAATGACAAGAGTGCAGCTAGCCAACAAAATGTAGAATTTAATCAGTTATTTAAAAAACAGCTACTGAAGGATTAATGAATGAACAACACATATGGCCCCCAAAGGGCTAATTAAAAAGTAATTCCAACAAATGGTATGAAATTTCAGACGGTAGAGTTCAAACAGATGTTAGGCTAAATCTTTTCTGATGTCACTTTGAACTGTGCAGTAAATGCAAGCTATTAATCTTTGACTTCTCCTGCTTTTAAAAAATTGTGATGTGCCTATGTGGTTTGTACAGCTGTTTGTGTGGAATTAATACTTACATAATATACTGCACAAGGCATTATTGCCATTTCTTAACCATTATTGGGGCACTTTTAGATGTTTTTTTATAGCTGGCTTTAAAGAAGGTATTTTAGAATTTCAGGGTTTTCAAGTGTTATCTTTAAAAGCTCTTATTTTAAATACACTAGGTGGTGTGTGAGCCAATCCAATAAAAATAATATTCTAGTACAAAAATCCAAATAAATACAATATGGTAATGCTAAGTACTACATCTATGTCTAATATGCTAAAGTCTCTGTCCAGCAAATGAGCACCCATATACTTAATCTGGCATGCATGTGTAGTCCATTAAAGTCAACAAGACCACTCATATGTGTAAAGGTATGCATGTGTGTAAGTGTAAGGCCATAGGATCAGGGCCTAAGTCAGTTAGCTAAAATTCAAGGATTTTTATTCAAGCATACTTTCATTAGTAGGGCCTAGTGGATTAGGTACTAGGTAGAGTGCCATGAGCACCTTGATTTTTGTTCCTGGCTGTATCACAGATTTGCTGCATGGCCTTGGCTAAGTTACTGAGAGACTACACTTTTCATAAAGTACCTGTGTAAGGCTGATTGATCTTGCTGGGATGCTGAGTGTTCAGAAGTGCAGTAAAATCAATGGGAGGTGTGGATATTCAGCATCAGAAGAAACAGGAGACTTTTATTAAAGTGCCTAAATTTTAGGGAGTCAAAGATAGTATAAATTTTTCTTTGATCTCTCCATGTTTCATCTGCAAAATGAAAGTGTACAGAATAAAATTTTGCTTACCTACATCCTCAGGCTGTTGAGGACAGTGTAGTTACTGTGTGTATAGAAATTTGAAAATGTGAAGAATTTTGTAATGGCTAAGAGCCATTCCTTTGCTTTCAGTTAGTTTTAAGCAGGACATGAAGATATGGGTGTTTTGCCATTTTATTTACAATTTAGGGAGGAAAAAGGATCTTAAAGAATTTTGGTAGGAGGTAGCTTTTATTTAGCTGGGGAAAAAAATCTTAACTCTTTCCTGTAAAATATAAAAATGAGGCAAAGTGCTTGGATAACTATCCAAAATACAAAACTGATAACATATTAAAGTTAGTTTTTGTCTGATGCATTTACATAAACACAGCAGGTCAGTTTCTACATCCATTTATACCTCGTTTTAGTGGAGCAAAGAATTTCCACCAAAACCTTGGGAAAATGCCTTTTTGATGAAAAGAAGTTTTTTTGCTTGAAAAACAAATTTCCCTGAAAAATTTTAAATTAAAAATATCAGATCTTTTGGACTGTAGCCCCACTCAGTCGATGGGAGAGTGCTCTCCTATCAAATCCATTACTGCACCTCCCCAAAAGGTGAAAGGCGATGTGAACAGGAGACACTCACTTGTCATTGTA
Organism: Podocnemis expansa; assembly: GCA_007922195.1. NCBI lineage: Eukaryota > Metazoa > Chordata > Testudines > Podocnemididae > Podocnemis > Podocnemis expansa. Next base: position 46,887,740 of record ML682005.1, read on the forward strand.
GCATCATGAAGATGGTGTGCTGTGTAGACATAAGTATGTCAATGTAAGATATGCTAGTTACATTACATAACTGGTGTATCTCACATTGTTTCAGCATGACAGTGTAGATAGGCCTGAGGGGACTTCAGAATCAGTGGGATTATTCACTATTACTCACTAATAAGTTTGTGGGAAAGGGGGCAGACTCTTGCTCAAATTATGTAAAACATAGTATAGGACTAGCCAAAGTTACTGACACTCTGAGCCACATATAACAATCTTCAGAAGTTTTAAAGCCGGGGAACATCTGATGGCCTTAGGGCTTCAGCCCTGTGGCAGGGCTCAGGGCTTCAGATATGCAGGGCGTGCCTACTAGGGAGTTTCTGCTGAAGTGCAGAGCCCTGGCAGGTGCCTTAAACAGGGCAGAAACCATGAGATCCCCCTGCTTCCAGTGCTGAAGCCCTGGCAGGCATGCCCAGGAGGGGCAGAAGCCTGGGAATCCTGGCAAGTGCTTCCCATGGGACAGAAGTCCCTAATCCTACCATGGGGCTGAAAACCTGAACTCCCCACCCTTGTCTGATGCAGAGAATGGGTGTGTGTATAAGGGGCTCTGCAAGCTGCGCTTTAACTGCAAGAGTCAGATGTGACTCTTGAGCCACAGTTTGGTCACCCCAGTATAGTAGCAGTATAACAATCTTATTCTATATACTGCCCCTCCACTAATATGTGTAATCACTGAATGGGCGGAAAAAAAACCCTCCTCCTTTCGTCCTTGGCTTCGCTGCAAAAATCCATAAGAAACTCAGATGGTGACAGCTGACCATGAAGGTGATTTTGTGACACCAGCTTTCTCCACTAAATGGTCTCAGTTTAGCTCCAGCTCATTGTGCATGGGCCACCAGACACTATACATTTGTCAACTGAAAATAAATTCCTTATGGTAACTTTTTTTAATTTTAAGATCAACACTTAATTTAGCAACCATAAATTCAATTTTGTTTATTATTCATAGTGAATTTTTAAATGAAATCATTCTCCCAAATCATCTTACCCTAAGAAAAACAATGCGTTAATATTAATATAGTCCACATCCATTATGACATCAGCCTTGTGTGCATATAATTTAACATGTAATTATGATGAAGGGGGATTATATTGTCAAATTAATATAACTAGGAGCAAAGGTACCATCTTACTTAAGGAGAGTGCTATAAAAGAAAGCCATTTGATGGGACTGGAGGGCGTATGTTAATTGAATAGTCATTTTTTTTTAAAACATATTTGATGAAATTAAGATTTAGTTGATTTTTTTTTTTTTTTTTTTTTTTTTACACCAAAGCACAGGAAGCTGTGTGTAGGCCCTCGGCACTGGGAGAATATCATTCATGGTTAATGTCAGCTAAGTAGGATATTACTATAAGTGGTTTTCTAAAACACAGTCGACCTCCCCCCGTTTTTTTAGCTGTGACTTACAGACCAATTCTTGTCCCATTCTGCATGTTCTTTGGTTTGCTGAAAAAGGGACTATTATGGAATATTTGCCAAAAGTGAATTTAAAATTTCGAATCACAATTATTCTTTCCAGATTCTAAGCATAATATCCATCCAGTCAGAGAACAGAAACACATCATGTGACCTCTGTGTCCACTCAAGACTGACAAATTTTGGGTAGCAAATGTTCACAAACAACACCTTGAAAACAACCTATAGAACAAGAGCTATGTGCAAATTATTCATCAAAAACATTTGAATAGTAGATACATTTAAGACTATGGGCAATGTGTATGGCTGCTTCACAGACAGAAAAAAGGTGAAATTTATTTAGTAAATTATTCTTTATCTAATATTTACCTAGTTCTATTAACTACAAATTACTGTAGGGGACTTATTTTTTGGATCAAAGTACACTTTATAGCTTCTATTCTCTACTCTCTGCAGAGAAGAGAAAAGGCTTCAAATTTTGCTGTTGGTTAGACAGGTGTAACAACTGAGTAACTGCAGCAAAATAGTGGAATTACTAATGATTTACACGAGTGTGAGAATACAAATTTACCCTAGAGAATTATTATGAATTATTTAATTAATTTAAAGAGAAGTCTTGCACCTCTTAGGCCTTGTCTGCACTGGTTTCATAGTCATGTTTAAGGACAGTATTTAAATACTATTCTTACTGAACAGTGCTTAAAAATGGTATGAATGATGCCAAACCACAGGAAAAACCATCTGAAAAAACAAAAACTTGATCTAGTCTAGAACATTTAATATGTTTTCAAGAACATTCAAACATAGCGGTAGACAAGAGCCTAAGAGACCCCGGTACAGAAAGGGGCCCAAATCCAAAGTATCAGGGGTACTACTGATCTAAAATGATTTGCTAAAACAAATTATAGTCAATCAAGTTTGACAGGTGCCCTGGAGAAATGACGACCTTTCCTTTTCATGAACCATTGACTTGTATTCACATGTCGATTCCACTTTTAATTAGGTTGATACAGCAGCTTTTTGCCTTCCATCCCATTTCCTCAGCTGTGAAAAAAGAAAGTGGGCACTGAATTATATTTTGTTAGGACTAAAATTTGGAAAAAATGCATACAGCTTCATGGGTGAAGATCTGTGTGTTGATTAGCTCTTACTTTTGCATTTAAAGTAGTGTGTTTTTCCTCACTGCCATCAAGGTGATGAAAAGCAAGAAAGAGCCTGCTGTGTAGATGGTTCTGAAAAGTTGAAAGCATTTCTGAAATGTTGCCCACAGGCCAAAGTAAATATGACAATAAAAATAAACCCAAAATTCTTTCATTGTTTAATTTTTTTAATGGGTTATTCCATGCAGACAGGCAGAGGAACACTGCCTGCAGGTCCCCATTCCCCAGCATAATTCTTGCTTCAATAATTCTGAGCAGCCAACATGATAATGAGTCCATTTTTATGTAAATAGGCTCAGCTTTATATATTTCTGTGGGTTCCAGCATGATTCATAATGTGCCTTTTGAAATCTGGTAAAGGAATTAGAAGAAAAAGTGGTATAGGTAAAGCCTACTCCTTTCACAATCCCAAGAGCTTATCAAGAAATTCAGTGCTATGTAGCTCAATCAAGAGTGCTGTCTCTACAGCATGGAATTGAACTGAAACACAAATCTAGGTGACAAATGTTTTGAGGCTGATTAAAGAAGAAAGAACAGGATGGTTTGTGTGTAGATTGCAGCCACTTACAGTGTCTAGAATCAACACCCATTGACCTTGTGTAGGATTAATTAGGTAAACTCCATGTCATCCATTTATGTTGTGCAGTTGTGTCATTACCTGAAGGAAATTTACCATGAATTAGCATTGTATTATCATGGAAACCTGACCTGTCAAATGTTCTGTCTAGCAATAGTCTGCTGTATATGATTGGAGGAAGCAAATGATGAAGTAGCATTTTGGTGAAAATAATTAAATTAAGGAAAAATAAGGTAATGATAACATAGATGTGTGGTTAAGAGACAGCTTGACTGCTGTCTTGACTCTGAACATTTTACTAACTTTATTTTTAATAATTGTGGGATAGACGGAGAGACTATGCAAATACTTGCATTCTTTCTGATTTTTTTTGTTAATTTTACAGCAAAGGAGGATATTTTTATACACACACACAGACACACACACACACACACACATATATATATCAAAATTTCCCCTCTCACCCCTATGGGTGGTGTGTGTCTTCCTCAACCTCAGGCCTTTTACCAGAGGCCTGGGAGTTTGAGGGTTCTGCACAGTATCTTAGCTGTTCCTAGCACTGCACTCTTCTGGACAGAGAGCTCTGATGTTGTTCCTGGGATCTGTTGGAGCCACTCTCCCAGACTGTTGTAGTAGCATTCCATCAATTCCAGGTTCTCTTGTCTCATCCATGTATGGTTTGTTCCAGTAGCCCACTTATCATCAGATTGTCCTGGTTCCCCAACATCTGGCACAGACCTTGTTAATCCAGGCAATGTCCAAGCCAGCATGACTCTCCTAGTTCATGTCACTCTCATATTCAAGGTAGGCAAGTGAGGTGTTCAGGGGTCATTTGCTCAAGGACCCCTACTGGAAAGGTAGGTAGGTATCAACCAGGATTTGAACCCCAGTCTTCTCTATCAAAGGGCAGCACTCTTAACCAGTGCAGTGTCCAGTTACCTAGATATGTACCTGTGCAAAGAGAAATGATGTTGGCAAAGCATGGTGTTTTCTGCAAATAGTGTAGTGGCTAGCACCTCTGCTTAACATGCAGAAGGTCCTGGGTTCAATTCCCAGGGGGTTGGACTTGATGATCTCATGAGGTCCCTTCCAGCCCTATGATCTGATATACGCATGAGACTGGAATCATCTCCTGCCAAAGACTCGGCTTACAAGCATCAGAGTTAAAAAAAAAAAGAATCACTGATGAAGACCATGGGATCAATGTGATGTCTTTTCAGGAAAAGGCTCTAAACTACCACCAGATGTCCCCATAGCCTAAAACATGTAATGGGTGCTATGCTGTACCATAAGTGCCAGTAACACTGAGAAATATATTTTCCTGTGTTAAAAAGGAGACCTCATGGAAATAAAGGAAGTACAAAAATCATAAATATAAAATAGAGATGAACCAAAACCAAAGCCATTTACAGGCATATTTTTCTCCCAAAATTTAGAGTTTTGGATAAAACAAGACCTGGCTCAAAAATATTTTCAGAGTTTCCAGAAATGAGGTGGTGAAGCTATCACTTTTTTGTTTTGGTTTTAACTGTGTTATGTATGTATAGGCCTCACAGATGGTATATCTACATGGCACACTAAGTCCAGGTCTGTGAGACCAGGTTTGTTGATTTGGTGTTTCCAAGCCGGCACCTGAGCATCCAGACTGCACTACAAACCTGATCTTACAATTTCTGTATCTGTGTCTCACAGCTGTGCTAACTCATCCATAGTACACTATGCAGAACTTTTGTCTCAGGTGTGTGGGTTGCCCTGTATCTACACTGCAAACAAGCAGGTTCGGACCAAAGTCTCACCAGGACTTGGACTGTGATCCATCCCGTTAAGACATGGATCCTAAAACCCTGCTGAATGCTTATTGATGCAAATCAGACTGATTTGTGTGTGGACAGAAGACAGATTTGGACTCAAAGCTAAGTCTGGGTGCAGGTTAATATGTAGTCTAGCCATATTCAGTATACTTTGGTGAAGGTAAACTGAAACCACCTTACTCATCTGTCTCTCTCTAGTGATACTTCTACTGCAACAAACAAGGAGTCATGTGGCACGTAAAGAATAACAAATTTATTTATTGCATGAGTTTTGTGGGAGAAAATCCCACTTCAGATGCTTTGCAGATGAAGTGTCTGAGGAAGTGGGATTTTCTCCCATGGATGCTCAAAACAATGGATGCTCAAAAAAAAAAAGCAATAAATAAATTTGTTAGTCTTTAAGTGCCACAAGACTACTTGTTTGTTTTGCTGAACTAGCCTAACATGGCTACCCCTTTGGAACTTCTACTACTTTGATGTTCTATAATTATGTCTTACAACTGGCCTGCTCAAAGAATTTTTGAGCCAAAAATGAATCCTATCTTATAACACTCCTTTGAAGTAGGGAAGCATGATTATCTCCATTTTACAGATGGGGGAAATAAGAGACAGAATTATAAAGTCATTTGCCTAGGGTCATATAGGAAGTTAGCGTCAGGCCAAGAACTCAAGAACCTTGTTATTTCTCATGTGCACCACATTTTGAATAGCATAATTCCATTGACTTCAATGGAAGTAATCCTAATTTATAAGAGATTGAGAAAAAAATATAACATCGTATCTTCTAATTCCCAGCCTGTAGCTTAATCACAAGACCATCCAACCCTTCTACTCACTATCTGTAGTCAGGGAAATGAGAAATTGTGCAACATGACATACAAGAACCTAGATAATTATCTGAAACTTAAATGAAAATTTTAAGAGAACTGTTCTGATTGGAGAGCTGGGCTGCTATGAGAGCAGGATCTTTGCTTTAGGGCAAAGGGATTGGCAGCCAGAGTGGCCTTCACTATTGTGTTATGGGAAATTTTACATTTCATTAGGGAACTAGGACCAAATGCAGACTTGATGGAACCATGTCAACTCCATTCAGTTCACTGAAGTTCACCCTGTCACACCAGATCTGTAATTGCTCCTGTACTAGAAGTATAAACCCTGATTTCCATAATAAGGGGCCTTAAAATATTTAAGCCCATGTGACAAAGTAAAGGACTGGCAGACTCTGAAAGGTTATCGGGTTTTCTTTCACTCATAGCTGCTTGGGTGCAGTATAACAGGAAGGGGAATTAAGGGAAGGGTGAGCCTTCTTTGTGGCTTCTGCTGGCTCAAATGGGAAAGCCTTTGGGAATGATTGCACTCTTCCCCCCTTCTCCTCTCCCTCCGCCAGCTGATTTGCCTTTTCATTTGTGGAAAGAAGCCCTGAGGAAGGGAACGTAAAAAGACTGAGGTTTGGAGCTTTATTTCTGTTCCATGGCTGGTGAAGTTCCCACAAGTTTACAGCCCACTTACGGCTGGTTTACATTGCCAGTCTGTAAAGGGGACATACTTTAAGTAAAAATCAAACCCATAGTCTTTATGGACATATCAAAAGTTTCCATATGCAAACACATCAAAGGAAAACTAGATAGCTATAGTGCCAATATCATCTCATTAATTTAATTGTAATACCCGGAGGGTAGTCCTGATACAGAAGCATTAGGTATAAAAATAAACTTCAGTGCATAATCTGAAAAAGTGACAATAAGAAACATCATGGCTTTAATCAGTCATAAATATGACTGAAAATTTGAGCTTTGAATTGAGCTCTGAGTGCTAAGAAACTCTGGTTCTGATGGAGTGCCATGAGGTAAGGATTCTTGTTGAGAACAACCTGTCTCCAGTCCCAGAGAGTGAACATCTGTCTGTCTGTCTGTCTATCTATCTCCTCCACTATAGACCTCTACTAGGGTCTCTATTGGCTTCTAAGGGAATGAATTTAGCCCCCCAGCATTCAAGTAGTTTCACTGGATATATGTCCAGATTAGGTGAATTAAGAAACCATGTTGAATGGTTGCATGTTTAAATGTATGCACATGCACACCTTCTTAATCACTTGAAATGCAAATAGAACTCACAAGGGGCAGAATCACTTCATTTGCAGGCATAAAAATAAGTACAGCATCAGTCTGGAATATTTTTCCTTCATGTATATTGTACACATTCTTTTAAATGCAAAATTATATTTGTATAAAATACAATTACTGTAACCCCAAATTCAGGGGAACCAGTAGAATATGCTCACTATGGTCTTATCAATAAAATATGTTTTTCTTTTCCAGATTGTTGGAGATGAGGAAGAACTGGAAGAAATGGTACAGAAGAACCTTAAGAACGGTGTGGAATATTACCCAAAAGAACTTAATGGATCCTTGCAGCTCTCCAATGACACCTCCTATTCCTTGAGAATTACAAACACCACCAGCCACAACAGTGGGACATATAGGTGCACTCTGCAGGCACCAGATGGAGAATACAATCAAAGTAGTACAGTTGTATTAAAAGTAACAGGTATAGTACAATTATTTGGTTACTTCATGTTTCCTATCCGATGGCAATATAGTGATTGAAGGCCATTTCCAAATATGTTTTACTTCAGGGTGAACAGAAGTACCAATATATCTTTAAAACATCTCATTTATTTTATGTTTCAGGTTGCACTGAACTATTAGATGAAAAATTTAAAAAATACAGAGCAGAACTTTTATTGCTGTCCTGCCTTGGGATTTTTTACTTGCTACTCATCTTTTTTACCTGTGTAAGTAATGTTTTCTACATTTTTGCCTTTGCTGCCACAAAATTATTCATTTGCCAATAGAAGCTGGTTCCTAGACCTAGTTTATGGCCATCTTCTGACTTCCTTGCACACACAAAACTTTTATCAAAGACATTGAGAGACATGGGTGCACAAAGAATGCAGAATTAAGTCTTCAGTGAGTAAAGTATCATTCAGTCCAAACAGCCCATACACAGTACATACTCTGCTTCTCGAGCATCACAGCACTCATTTCTGCTTCCAGTTACACCAAGGCTGTGTTCACACACAGGCATTATTTCGATACAAGTTGTGTCGAAACAACTTGTATCAAAATAATGCCTTATTTCGAAATAACTTAATTCGAATTAACAGTTTGTTAATTTGAATTGAAAAAAGCTCAAAGCGAAATAGCAGTTTCAGGCAACAGTTATTTCGAAACAAGTCACTGTTGTTTCGAAACAACATGTTTGGACGGCATTGTTTCGAAACAATCATTTCAAAACAACATTGTTTCATCCCCACATGGGGTTTAAGTTGTTTCGAAACAACGCCGTTGTTTCGAAACAACGGGTGCCATTGTTTCGAAACAACCGTGCGTCGTGTGAACAGGGTATTTCTTGTTTCGAAACAACCTCTGTTGTTTCAAAATAAGAGTGCTGTGTGAACACAGCCCAAGTGTTCATTCAGAGTAAGGCCATTAACTTCAGTGGATTCTTTCAGGAAATACAATGTGGCAACTGCAAATAGAATTTGTCCAAGAATGAGGCACAGACCTACGAAATATCTGCTTCATTTATTGTTTTCCCTAATCTGTGGGACTGCATATTGTCTACACTGCTCACTGAAATCCTGACACATCCTCACTGAAGGCCATGAGATTTTGGATAAGTTGCCTGAGTGGTAAAATGGAGATGATTATTTCAGATGGATGCTGTGAGTCTTAGAATTTGCCATTATATGTCTGTAAAGTATTTTTAGATCATTGGATGTGAAGCAATATAGAAGTAGAAAGTAATATTATAAATCAAAGGTAATGAAAGCAACATTTTCCACAGAATCATAGAAATTGTAAGAGCCCATGAGAGGTCATTGAGTCCTGTCCCCTGCACTCATGGTAGGACCAAGTACTATCTTAAATTAATTGTGAATTACAACACCTTGAAAGCGAAATTCAAAGTCCACTTTTTTGACCTCACTGTGTGCAATACCACCACATGTGCTCCCACTCCCCCAAGATAAAAAAAGCAAAACTAACAAACAAAAAACCCATACACATACACACACACACACACACACACACACAAAACCCCCCCAGAAAAACACAATACTATACAATGTAAATTTTTCTTCTACACACTTAAATTTGAGGTAGCTATGGGAGATGTGGAGAAAGTAGGCAAGTAAGCAGAGACGGCTTTTGGGGTAAGCGAGGTAGGCCCCAGGCAGTAAGGGGGTGGGGTGGTGGAGAGCCAGGGCCTTGGAGGGGGCCCCATAATGGGCCTATACAGGGCCCCATGATGGGCCTTCACCTAGGGCCCCTATAGCCAAAGGCAGCCTCTGCATGTAAGAACCTAGCTAGAAAGGAATGGGATGGAACTTTATTTACAGTACTAGTGAAGTCATTCCCTATGGCAGAAAAACCAAGGAGTTTATAGTTCATCACCTTAAGGCAAGAAGTGCCTCAAGTTCTAAGGACTAAATAGCTTTTAAAATAATGGTTCTATTTCCCCTGACTCTTTGGGAATTTTACTGGAGTTTTAAGCGTGTTTTACTAAAACCCCAAACCCTTCATCATTCACTTTTAAAGTTTTCTTGGCAAAATTTTACTGGGGTGTTATTGTTGTGTTTATTGACACAAATCATAAATGCTCTATGACTGGAGAATTAGCTGCAATTAAAAGTAGCTTTTCATGTATCTTTGGGGAACAATTGAATTCATGTCTGTCTGTTTTTTAGATCGACAATCTCTGCCAGTAAGTTGTACCATTCAGAATAAAGTTTGACAAGATAAATCTTGTAGAAATTTGCTAAAATGAAAGTATGAAAGCAAGTGTATCTCTCATTAAAGAAAGATGTCCCCATTCTGTTCAAAGTCTCAAATGTGACTCATACTGGTAGTAAGGAACCTCTCCTTCAGATATACCAACTGTAAATTTTATTTGCAGTTGAAGTTTTGTGATTTAAAAAAAGAAAAAGAACTTTATGCTGGAGGTGACCATCCTGATGAGAAATTACATGCAGCACTGTTACAGCATGGGAGTCCAGTCTCAGAGACACTAAATCAGCTCTTTTCAGTGTTTAATATTGCTTTAATCTCAGCAAAGAATTTTACTATTTAATATGTGTCTTAAATTCTTATAAGTCTCATTATCCCTGTGTGGATAACTGACATTGAACTCAATGGCAATTCTGAGTGTGGATCGATGGATGGGAGGATTGGGACTTTAATATGATTTACTGCTGACAATTTGATGAAGACATTTCAGACTTTAACTGGTGTAAAAGTCAGGCAAAAACAGGTTTGTAAATCCAGCACTAGATTCTGTCACTTTTCAAAAAGATTACCAACCTGAGGCCCATTTTAATAAAAACCTAGACATTTAAAATAAGGTACTTGGTTTCATTGTGGTATCCAGGTCTTCTTATTATATAATTCTGCAGATGAGTAAGTAAGCAAGACAGCTGAAAACTTTCCTTTCATTGGCGAGCGAGAGTTTGGTGAGAAATGAATGGAAAAGATGCTCTAATTAACTGTAGTTAGCACTGTGCATTTCAAAACTCTTAACAATAAATTTAGTGTATAATTCTTGATTTAAAATGGATTTAAAAAAGAACAAACTGATTTTGAATGATCCTTTTCTTTGCTTTTTAGACATGTCTAAGAAAAGACAGCATGTTTCCGGATCACCTTAAATACAGAAGAGAGCAGAAACACACGCTTATCCTCGTTAATGCACAAGAAAAGAAGATTTTCTCGTATTTGGGAAACAACAGCACATGCAAAAATGGTCCTAATTTGAATACTATCCAAGTTAAGGTTGTTTAAGAATCTATGGACTCATCAGCAAACATGTCATGAAGATGGATGACTGGGCAGCATAGAGAGGAACTAAAAGCTAACGTTCTGCCTCTTCAGGATAGCCTGATAGCTTGGGTAATCTGTCAGACACCAGCTTGTGCTGGACAAGTCTTCAAAGAGCATCTTCATACACTACAATAACTGTTGAATTTAAGGTCACTAACACATACTGGTGCTCCTCTACAGCTTTGTTACAAGCTAAAATAATGTTGACAGGTACCCAATCTCAATCCATTATACCTGTCTTGTTTTGAGAGTGGCTAACTATTTCTACCATCTGAAAACTACATTACAGAATGGATTTGACAGTGTTAATTTAGACAGTTAAAGTATCAATTAAACTAATATCTCAACTCTTTTAACAGTCATACACAGTTATTGCTGCAGTACACTATTTTCAGAAAGCCAAGCATATAGGCTTTACTTTCTTCTGGACTCTGAGATCTTATTTTTTTATGGCATTCTCTACCTCTACCATGACTGAAGTATTGCTGCATAACACCTGGGTGGGGGGTGATGGGAATCTGAGTGATCAATGGAAAGAGATGTGAGAGTGTTAGAGAACATGAACATCCTGGAATGGAACTCTTTCCCTATTATGCAGACCCTGCCATTACTGCAAGAGAAGTAGGAGTAAAGATAAATAAGAGGCCTGTCAATGATTTCCCAAGAGCACCTTTACTTCAGGGTACATTTATGCATATACTGCAACAAAATTATTATTTTTTTTTAAAAAAATCAGTGAAGAAGCATATGCTACTCAGAAGACTTCTATGTGAGAAAAGATGGAACAGAGCACCTACATGTGGCTGTTCATGGTATATACTTAATATATACAATGAGGATGTGAGGAAAGCTGAATTCAGCTACCTCTAGGGAAAAGAGATCTGTCACCTTGAACCAAAGAGACTAAGGGACATTTCAGATCCCAAAGAATAAAATGTGAGTTGACAGAACTTCCCTTACTAGCTTGCCTGCATACAGTTCAAGTAAGAATGCAGTTTAGAGGGATTATAGGAGTTTGTTCTTGAGATTTGAATCTGTGAAATGAGGAGCACATCACGATAGATTCATAGTCACTTAATATTTAGAGAGGTAGCTGTGTTATTCTGTGTACAGCAAAAACCATGAGAGTCCTGTGGCACTTTATAGACTAACAGATTTATTCGGGCATAAGCTTCTGGGGCTCCAACCCACTTCATTATATTGTTAAAATCATTTTATAAAAATTGGATTAAATAATATAAAAAAACTAATTGATGTGGTGTGAGTTTAAAAGGGGATTGTAATTCTGAATTACAAGATGACTTTCTTTTGGAAAGAAGGTTTTTCTTTGACTGCACAGGCAGTCTGGAGAGTGGAGAACACCTTCCATCATTCAACAATGCTCCTTTTGGCCAATTAAGGTTATGCACTGACTGAGTTTCAGGGAAATTCAATACAATTGTTGGCCAGAAGGGTGGTGGAGGTTTAAGACTGAAAATGTTATATATTTGGTGTATGCTAGATTAACACCGCACATTTGCTTTTTTGTATCAATTTTACATGTAAGTGCATGTCCTGTAAATGAAATTAAATTCAGTTGTAACCTACCTACTTGTATTCCTGTGTGCCGTGTGCTGTAAATAAAATTAGAAATGCTTCAAAGCAATTCTGGTTTATTTTACATCTGATATAGTTAACAGATTTAGATGCCTGATCTCTCATGTGCATGTGTGTAAGTGGAATGGAATGCTAAGAGTCTTGAAGGTAGTGTTTTTGTGCATTACCTGATCTCAAGGGTATACTGGTTTGGATGGCATAATTACTCTGCTGGGCATAATTTTTTTCTTCCTTGCCCACCAGGCTTCCTGGTATTCATGATTTTAGTTCTGTGGGGTAAGAATGGAGGTATAGTACTATGTGTATATACAACTATAGTGTACTTGCATTATACTTTTCACCAGACAGTTTCAAAGTGTTTTACAAACATTAATGCCTTTAGTCTCAACATCCATGTGAAGCAGGGAAATATTATAATCCCCACTCTACAGATATGAAACTGAAGTACACGAAGATTAAGTTCCTAGCCCATGGTCACGTAAGAAATCTGTTGCAGAACCAGAAAGAAAACCTGTACTTCCTGACCCTCCAATGCATGCCTTAACCACAAGCGCATTTTTGTTAATAACATTTCTGTAAACAGTGGTCTGTATTTTCTCCATTGTCTGAGTTGTCTCAGGGTGAACTGAGTGCATCCAAACATGGCAGTTTTAAATTTTGTTTTGCATTTCACATACAAAGTACATATGCAGGTGGAGCTTGTTTATCTTGGATCAAACAATAGTGTGCAGGGAACCACTGTAGTATGCATAGAAATGGCCCTAAGAGATTACAACACTCATAAACTCAATGAAAACATATGAATATGAAAGATGGCAAGAAGAGGATGCTACAAGAAATAATCCCTGAAATGCTGACTGTATGAATTATAGCCCTTAGCTAAGCCTGATTTGTGTGACCAACATTTAAATAGCAGATAACCCAGGCTGACAATGACCCTTGTCAGCATTACAACATTTCCAGTAAAGGCTGAACTACTCTTGACCAGTTCTCTTTGAATAATACTCACGACTGTGCTTGCACTCAACATCATGGACTAAATGCAGCTCTGGTGTAACTGGATGACGTTGGATTGATGTACATAGATGGACTGTTTTCCTTTCTTGTTTCCCATGTATTTTTTTTACAATATCTGAGCACTGTGGATGGTGTGAGAAACATCACTTTTCAGTTGTATATGAGTTGGCTTATTTCCCTTCTTACAGAAGAGCAATGGTGCAGTGCAGACAGGATCTTGTTCCAAATCCATTGAGCAACTGCAAGGGCTTAGTGATCTTCTGCATCAGTAAGTCTGTCCTTTAGGGAAGGAAATTGATTTTCCATATCTCTGTATGTGAACACAAAATGTTAGACTGTGTTAGAGTTTCTGAGGGCTCCTACGTATTTAAAAAAAAAAAAAAGAGTCCTGTGGCAGTTTTAAAGACTAAAAAAATTATTTATCACCAGTGGTGTTGCTGGCAGGGACTCAGGGGGCCTCAGCCCCCTTGAAACTCAGGGGCAGCCCCCTGAGTAGCCTGCCACTCAACTGCATGGGAGTGCACCATTGCGCCCCTGTGCAGGGAATGCTGCTAGGCCGTGGCTGGGAGGGAGCGGCTGCAGGATGGGCTGGGAGTTTTTAAAACTCCTGCCTTGGCCTGACCCTGCTCTGAGCCTGCTCAGAGCAGGGTGATGCTGGGGCCCTCAGCCTGCGCCGTGGCCCCGTTTTCCTCTGGTGCCAGGTCAGGGAACTGGAAGGGCGGGGAGTCCGGGGGCAGGCATGCTGAACCAGCAGGGAAAGGCTGCAGGGGAGGGGGTCGGCCTGGGGCAGCGGGGGCCAGTGGTGGGACCAGGGGTTGAGAAGGGCTTGGGAGGAGTCGCCGTGGTGGGGGAAGGGAATGGATCAGGGCCCCAGTGGCCAGTGGGGGTGAGGCCCCCCCTAATATTTAGGTGTAGCATCTCCCCTGTTTATTGCATGAGCTTTCATGGGAGAAAATCCCACTTCATCAGACAATTCAAAATAAATTTGTTGGTCTTTAAAAGTACCACAGGCCTCCTTGTTTGTTTTACTGAACTAGATTAACACAGCTACCCCTTTGGACAGGGGTGTTGCTGGTGCCAGGCACACAGGGCCCGTGCCCCGAATCCTGGCGCCAGTGCCCTGGGTTCTGCGGGGCCCCCTGCCTCTCGCAGTCTACGGCCACATCGGGCTGGAGATCCAGGGCCCAGCTGCCCATGGTAGCGGTGGCTGCTTCCCTGTGGCCAGGCAGGCCTGTGGCCATGGCTGCTGCTCCCAGCCCTGCCCCCACCCGGAGATCCTGGGCCCAGCCACCCGCGGCAGTGGCGGCAGCTTCTGGCCCCTTCTAAGGCCAGGTGGCCCCGTGGCCATGGCTGACACTCCCCGCCCCATTCCCGCCCAGGGGCGTGGCCTGCAGCCAGGGGGGGCGGGGCCTGGACTGGTGCCCCGGGTCCTTTCCCCGGGCAGCAGCGCTCCTGCCTTTGGAACTTGTCTACATATTTAAAGAACATTGAAGTGGGGTTTTTTGCTTTTTAATTAAATACAAAAGTATTTAAGACTGAGTAAGACCCTCAGTCATTAACAGCATATATGTACAGGTTTAGAATTACAAATACCCAGTAAAACAAAATATTAATGATCCTTCTTTATTTAACTCCCAAGTTGTGTTCATGCTTTTTTTATTTCTTGCTGTTTAAAGTCGCTATCACTTGCATGTATAGCAGAGTGACCAGTGCAGCAGATTCTCTAGGCCTGTTATAAAAATCATTAAGAGAATGAATGTGATGGGGTTTACACAGATTCCTGCAAGCAATTGCATTATTCAAGAGTTAGGTATTATTATTAGTAGAATGTCTAAATTTAGATGACATCTCATTTGGGTGGACATAAGGTCTTTTAACTCTTTAGTGGAAATGATTAATATTTCAAAATAGGCTGAATTATCCATGCATTTATTATACTGCAAATCTTGGCTGATCAGTAATATTTATGTTTAATTATGATTATTTCAAATCATCTGCAGCTCTAGCCAGCTCTAAGTATTCAGATTTTTGGGGTGTGTTTGCTTGAATCTATAGTTTACCAACACACTATTTTCATTCAAATTTCCAATTACGCAAATATTGTCTCATGAAAAAAACCGCAAGACTATCTAACCAGTCATATCACATCCCTAGATCAGTGGTTCCCAACCTTTTCAGGGCTGGGGACCTGTTTTCTGTTTAAAAAATCTCTGTGGCCCCCTGGCCATATGTGAGTTCTTCTGTCACCACTGCTGTGTGACAGCAACATCATGGCCATATTCTGGCCTGCAGCAGCAGAATCTACCCCTCAGTGGGGTCCAGCCCCCACCGTGGAGAGGTAGAGCTGTGGCAGGGGTGTGGCCAGTGGATCTGGCTCTCACCGTGGAGTGGCAGAGTGCAGTGGGGTCCAGCCCCCCCCACTGAGTGGCAGAGCTGCAGTGGGGGGGGTGCTGGCGGGGCAGAGCAGCTGCACCCATGGCAGTGTCCAGGCCTGAATCACCCCAAACCCCTCTTTAGCCCCCCCACCCTGCCACTGGCTTCCCCCGCTTCCCTGGTCTGACCCCCCCCACGCCCTTTCCTTAGCTGATTATCCCCAAGCCTGACCCCCACCACCCAGAGCCCGCTTACCTGGCCACTGGGAGCCAGGAGTGATCATGCCACAGGCTGGTCCTCCCGCCCTGAGCATGATCTGCACATGCTCAGGATGGTGGGGGAGTTTTAAAAACTCCCAGCCTCAGGCAGAGCTGCATCCTGCCATTGACTGGCTGGCACCACCTGCCTCTTTCTCCTGCCACCGATGTCATCTGGCCCCAGCTTCCAGTCTTTCCATGGACCCCAGGTATCTCTGTGGCCCTCCAGGTTGGGAACCACTGCCCTAGATTATACCTGATCTGGCAGTGTCAAACACTCCAGTTATGAGCCTCCCAACCCTGAAGGGTTTTAAAGGAAAGATGAGCTGTCCAAACTGACCCAAAGAGGTTAAGAAATCAAGATTCTGGAACACCAAGAAGGGAAGTGCTGTCAAGGAGGACCCCCTCTGGACCCATCATTGTAGCAAGAGAGTTCCAGTTCAACTGCCTTTGCTGGTCGTAACAGTGGCATTATGACATGGGAGAGAGACAATATCTGAGGTGAGGGCTTTGGAGGTTCAGACCAGCACCTTGAACTCAGCCAAGAAACTTGGCGGAAGCCAGCATCACAGTGAACATTAGTGTTCCATACTTTCTGCAGGACATGTGACTCAACAAGTGGGCAGCTGTCCAGTCGGACTAGAGCAACTACAGTAGCCTAGTTTCTATGAAAAAAATGCATGGATCACAGTAGCAAGGTCCATGTTGTTGAGGAAAGGTTGCAGTCTTCTAGGTAGACCTAAATGCAGAAATTGCCTTATCAATTTTTCTGAGAGCCCATTCTCAGGCCTTGCTCCCAATCCACTTATGTGTAACTGCCTTTCCTGATAGCCACCCCCTATGCCTACAAGCCATACCCTTGTGCCTTCCCAGTCCTTTTCTCTGCTTCCTGGGAGAGGTGTCTTCTCCTCCTTGTCTCTGCCTGCTGCAACCTATTGCAATCTGTTGCAGCAGGTTGACCAAGAACAGGGTGTCCTGGCTCTTGTTTACGTACGTATGCCCGATGGAGGCCCATCCACCCTTTAACGGCCTTTGCAGCAATCACATGCCAGGTCCCATCAATGAATAACAAGAGTAACTTATGGGTGAAACTAAAGCACACACACAGCACTCAGAGAAAACCCCAAGAATATCTCCATTTCATCACACCTCCCACAAGAGAATGGAGTCAGTTGAGAACCATTCATCTTCAGCTGGCAATGAACAAATGTGTTTCAGCAAAATCATATGGTGAATGGCATCGAAGACAGATGACAGAGCTAATGAAATCAGCAGGGACAGTTAGTCCTTGTCCATTGCTAAGACCAGCTCAACAAATATAGTCTAGTCTACAGCAAGCCTGACTATTCACTGCCTGTTGGGCTGGCTTGTTAGCCAGATGACAATTGTACAGTAGTGACATCATCATAGCTAACTCTCCTAGCTTTTCCTGATATTTAATATTTCAGCTAGTTGACCTGTATGTCTCTGCAATTTGCAGGGGTCCATAGTCTGAAACAGTCTTGTCTTCATCAAAAGAAGCAAGGAGTCCTGTGGCACTTAATGACTAACAAATTTATTTATCACACGACCTTTAGTAGGAGAAAATCTCACTTCGACAGATGCTTTGAAGATGGGGGCACTTACAGAAAGGGAGGAAAGTAAATGCAGGGAAGTGTAAGACATGGGATCAGGTCATACTGTAACAGCAAATCAAAGCAGTTGTTAAGATTTAAATACTGGGAAACTGCACATAGAGGAAGGTGAAGTCAAATCACCTGTTGTAATGGGAAAAGAATCCAGAGCCACGATTTAATCCTGCTTTCACACAATTGAATCATATCAGCTGTCTTGATGTCCCATTGACTTTCTTGAGCATAGCTGTTAACAAATCACCCACAGAGTGATTAGAAAGATGGAAGTGCTCAGCAACTGATTTTTGAATGATGTGACTTCTGATGTCAGTTTTGTACCATTTATTCTTTTGTGCAGAGATTATCCTGGTTGTCCAATGTATAGGGTGTGGGGGCATTTCTGGCACATGATGGCATAAATCACATTAGTGGATGAGCAGGTGAATGAGCCCTTGATGAAGTAGTTGGCTTGATTAGGTCCTATGATGGTGTCTTTTGTGCAGATATGTGGACAAAGGTGGCAACGTGTTTTGTCGCAGGGGTATGTGCCCGTACCTGCTTTAATGTTTCTGTTGTTAGGTCTGTAGTTGCTGGTGAGTATCTGTTTAAGGTTAGGGGGCCATTTGCAGGCAAGGAGAGGTCTGTCTCCCAAGGCGTGAGAGAGTGAGGGATCACCTTTCAGAATAGGCTGTAGGTCCTTCTGAAACTCTTTTATTATGCTGTTTAATAAAGGTAATTTTATATGTTGCTCCTTCCGTCCATAGATCTGAAAGCACTTTATGCTGTAGAACTTTGGGACAAAGGTCCAGATCCTCAAAGGCCCTTAGGGTCCTAACACCCATTGGCAGTTAGGTACCTCAGTCCCTTTGAGGATCTGTACCACAGAGACTTGCCCAAGGTCATACAGAGAAAACAACTGCTCCAAGGCACTCTTGTTTTGTACTGCCATTTTGCATTCAGGCTGAGAAAATGATCTTTAAGTGGATATTTTTAAACTAGTTAAAGTACAACAGTGCAAAAAGAGCCATCACACTTATATAAATCAATGATCCTTTTCTCACACAGGGAAAAGCTACTTGGCCTGTGTCTATAGCTCCTACACTCAGGAAGTGGATTGCTGCCTTACAAAACAGTTCCATGGAACAGTTATTGTTTATCTACTTTTCTAGGCTTCTACATAGCAAAGGTGCCTTCATGCATCAGTAGGTATCACCCATCTCTGAAGCAAAAGATAATAGGTTTAACTTCCAGGGACTGAGCAAGTACACGGTTCTTATAGTGTAACCTAAGAAACCACAGTGCATAAGGAAGCATTGCTCTGATACAGGGGCCATTTCTTTGATATCAAACAAATGTCCTTTCTGCACACACCTATTTGTGGTCCAGGTAGAAGGTAAACATCCAATAGCATCTTTACAGGAATTGGGACAGAATGCTGGTGATTTGGCCAATGGAATACACTTAAACAGATATTTAAGGCAGTGTAAGCAATTGAAGAATATAAAATCTCTTGTCCATTTGACTGCAACATCCTTTTGCTTGTAAACACGACGTCTCCATTGATGCTAATTTGGTTTGACACACTTTTGAGTGTTTGCAAAGGCTCTACAGGAGAGATTCACAAAAGAGTGTAGGCAGGACAACACTAAATATCAAAATGTCTAACTTTTAGGCACCGAGAAAACTATTGGAATTCACAAAGGCTGAGTTAGGCACCTAACCTCCCTATAGTGTGCCTGAGAAGAAATAGGAACCTCAGAATGGGATTCACAGAAGACATCACAAGGCAGTAGAGAGGCAGAAACATATGTAACTAGGAAACTTTTACTGAAGAATATTAGGCGCTGACCAATAAGCACCTACAGGTTTGGGGGCAGCTGAGCTGGGGTTTTGTGAATTCCACCATATCTCTATTTCATCTCAGGTTCTTCTTCTATTCCGATGCTCTTAGTCCCTTCTTGCCCCTCTACACATACCCCACCTGTGAGTCTAAGACACAGGCAGTCATCAGCTCACTTAGACAACTTTTCAATTCCATCTGTCCTGGTCTGTGATGATCTGATTCCCACTCAGCAGATTGCAGCTCTCCTTTCATAGTTTCTTCACAGCTAGTCCACATGATTTAAAACAGAAACAAAGTATATCCTCTACTATGCTGTATATATCATTAACTACAGGCTCCTCTTCCACAGATAACCTGAGTTAAACATGGGTCATAGGATTCACCAATGTGTTCCACACAGGTGGGACCCTGCAAGGACCCCAATGATTTCAATAGCTTCACAGAACAGGTGTCCTACTCATTGCATGACACAGTTGGCATTATATGTTAAAAGTTTCCCATTAGGGGCCTAAAACACTTTCACTGTACTACCAGTATTTAAAGGGATGGTATAGGTTTAAATTTTAAAAATTCATATTTAATTTAAGAACATATAACTATGTTAATAGTACCATCAAAATTAAGATCCATTTTGTAAAATAATTTACTTTTCATCATCATTTAAGAACTTACATTACTTTTGAATTTCCCTCAGCTTGGACAGTAAAATTAGACTCATCAATTTTATTTCCTGGTTCTCATGCACTAGCAAAATGCTATAGTGTTTGCTATTCCAGTGGAGCCAGTGAATGTTTTAGTTCCTTAAAACCATAACTATTTTTCAGTTATTCTGTAGAAATTTTATAACACGTTTGTGTTCATACTGTGGGTCATATATTAAACCTAAATTTGTTAGAAAACCTAAGGTTTGGGCCTCAGGGACACAACAATATACAATAACTTGAGATACTTTCAGTATGAAAACTGCAGCATACAATCAAATTCTATTCTATTGTAATATGGTTTAAAAAGCATTTAGCTGCCTTTAACCAACTGTAGTGTGAGTGATTGCATAAATCTAAAGCTTTATTTGACATTTAGAAGTTATTATTACTCACTAATTTCAACCACAGACGTGGTGGACAGCCAAGATGTTTTAAAGAAATAAACCCTACATAATGAAATAAAATTCCCTGAGAAGCAGCAGAGTATATCTTAGAACAATTCAGGGACAAGAACTGGCTGACCTGATGCTTATTGCAGGATGCATGCACCACAAGCTGTGGGCCAAAGAGGAGCAAGAGCCAAGATTTTTCCCATGGATTCTGGTTTGCCACCGAGCACTCAGAGAGACAGAAACTGGAAGGGCGTTCTAATGAAGGGACCAGGGTCATGATCTGTGTGTTTCAGGGTCAACTACACCACATGTGACCAGATAATGGCTCCTTTCAGGAATAATCTGCATATGGCAGGCATGTGTTGTGGCCATTCACCCTATAGGTGCAGGGAAGAATGGTTCAGTGCTGTGTTCATCTAGGGCTCAAGAAAGCATGATTTAGTTCTCTGCTCTATCACACTTCCTGTGTGACCTCTGGCAAATTGCACAGGTATTTCTACACTGCAAAGCAGGGATGAGATTCCCACGAAGTTCCCACTCACACAGACATATTTGTGTTAGCTCTCCTTTGAGCTAGCATGCCAAAAACAATAGGGTGAGTGGGGTGGTATGGGTTAGCTACCCTGAGTGCAAACCTGTGGGCATGTATTTGCAGCTGCTCTCACAAGCCTGTGTGTGCTACCATGGCTATATTACCATTTTTACCATGCTGGCTCAAATGAAAGCTAGCAAGTGTATGTAAACTGGGAATCACATCCTACTTCATAGTGCAGACAGCTTTCCTACCTCACAGGATATTGTGAGGATAAATATATTAGCTACATGCATACTATAAATATCTTGCTATATCTTTGTGGCCCTCTCTGGAGGCAGTTTAGTGCTATGGCAAAATTGAAAGCTTTGAATACTATATGATTCTTAAACACTTATACTGGAGCAGCACCTGAAGGCAAACTAGGTTGGACCTCATTGTGGTAGGCCCAGCGCAAACATATAGGATATAATAAAGTCCAGTGATGCCTAAAACTGGATCTCAAATACACAGTAAGAAAAGGGAGCAGTTAGAAAGTTCCTTCTCTAAAACATTCTTGGAAAATTTGCTGTATTTTCTAAACAAAAGAATTTGGTGAAAACCTCAACAGGGCCAGAATAAGAAACTCCACTCTAAAAATATATTTCTTGTCACCTACACAGTTATCAAACCTCCTGGTTTGTCATCTCACAATTTCTTTCCATTTTACTCCATCTTATCAGCTGTAAATGACTTCGGTAAATTGTGCTAGCGCGTTTCCATTAACATTCACAAAAATTATGTCAACTGCACGGACAATTGTCAGCATGTAAAGGCCTTAATCTTTACATGGCATGAAAAACACAAGTGAGCACCACATCTTCAGTGCATGCCATTCTAACATTTCCACAAAAACCCTCCTCCAATCAATCAGCTTAATACAATATAATTCCATTCTTACCTTAATATGTACACATCACAATTTTCTCTGTCTTCCCTGCATAAGAATTAGATAATCATTTCACTTCCTACAAGCTTCTTAGCACATAAATGTAGCTTGGTTTGGTGCCATGCTATCTTGAAACTCCTGGACAACACAAAGAATTGTTTTACTCCATTTGCAGAAATATTAACGTATATCTGAACACCTAGAAGCTGTCTTACCTGGAACCACTCTCTTATATGCCTGATGGCACTGAAACAACATCAGTATTAACACTGACATGTTTGAGCACACAAGGTGCCTTGCTCAAAGTATTCTTTTCAGTATATCTAATGGCACTGCAAGTGTTAAAGCACTGTATATATTAAAATAGTACTTTTAAAGTCATTTCAATTGGAAGCAATTTTTGTAGATTTTTAAAAAATGTATTACAAAACTCCCCTAGTAAAGTAGCCTTTTAAGATCAGTCCCACTGAAAACAAAAAATGCATTCACAGTTGGCATAATCACTCCATCCATAAAGGTAAACATGCCTGCACTGCAGCTGGACTTTTCTTTAACCAAAAATCATATGGAAGCAATTACCTGAATGTGAATGTGATAAAGGAATGGATGAAATGTGAACCAAATGAGGCCTTGTTACCTAATGTAGAGAGACTGTTCTGTGAGATCAAAGTGCTGTGACACAGAATGTTATAGACTCTGCTAGAGAGAAATGTGGCCTAGCTTTTGGTTTAAAACATGGTTATATTTTGATGAAATAGTATGTAGACAAAACTAAGACGTGTTTAAGAGTTAGCCAGAAACAAACCTGATGTGCATTAACATCTGTCAGCCACCATCCCTAGAAGCAATTTCCAGATGCTGTGGTGCTAGAAGCGAGAAACTTCTTTCTGCAGCAGAGATCCAGAAATCATTGCTGCAGGATGGAAATGCGCTCTTTACCTTCCTCCTTAAGAGATGCCAAACAACTTCTACTTTTCTGAGAAACTTCATTTGATTTATTGTTAATTCATTCGCACAACTCAACCTCACCCTATTTATCTGTACTGTCAATCTTTTGCATCCAGGAAGATTGTGAGCTGTCATCTTTGCTACATGTCTGTACAAAATTAGCACTTGGTCAATGTATCTGGGTTCTACCATAACAAAAAATCAACAAATAATAACAGTTATCCAAATCTCAATGAAAGAGAGGGATCTGATGTTGGGATAGTAAGTGCTAATTTTTTAGAACGCATTAAGGAAAGAAAATTGGGTATTAAATCACTGAAAGGATTTTAAATAGTCTGATTTTAAAAGATCACAGAGAGAATCAAAGCTGTCTATCTTCCACAGTAGTTTCTTCTTGATTGAAATTTAAATATGGTAAACGCCTCAAGAAATTCATTTCAGGTCTTGTTTTTTTCATAGTATTTTCTTTTTCAGTTAGATTGATAATGAGGGATATTTCGTAAATTAGTATGAATTGGACGTCTCCAGCAGATGACTTGGATAAGGCACAGCATCCAAATTAACATGCCTGTAATTAAAACAAGAACAGCAACACCAAAAAGGAGGTAGGGGAGAAGAAAACATCTCAATAAAATACAATTGAACAAGACATAATGCTCATTTGCTAGTGATGAGAGTAAGTTTTATTTATTGAAATGACATTTTTATTTATTATTTACTAAGTGTTCAAAGTGTTCCAAGTGGCTTGCTGAGCATATGTAAAACAGAGTCCCAACCATGATTCTTTGGAAAGATTTTGATCTTGTAAATACATGGTTTCAGTGGGAATATTGCTCTTTCTGACAAAAGGTGACAAATTACCTTGCAGAATTTGGTCCTTAAAGTGCAAGACATGCCACAATTGCCCCTGGTTTTAAAGTTGTGTCTAATCCACCAGCTGAACACTCAAGGTGCCCTGTCTGGACAATTCCTTCAAATAATCTTGATGTCATCTCCAGATGGCATACTAAATGGCAAGAACAAGTTTTGAATGCAACCAATGCCTATCTCATGACAAATCCAACTGTCCAGACCTTCTATGCCATCTGTGGGCAAAGCTCAATTACTTCAAAGGTAGAGTAATCAGATATGCTGCAAATGACTAAAGGGAAACTTTAAGAGCTCTTCTCTTTTCTCTTGTGGTTAGTGAGAAGATATAGAGATCATATACTTGCCAGCTGCATCTATCAGCAAGAGCTGCTTGGTCTGTCATGGATGTGCACAGTTTCTTTCTCTCTCCTATTGAGGGGTTAAGACATTTAGATTAACATGCTTGACTTGAACATTATGTACATGCAATCAGAATAAAAAAATAAATAAAATGGGATTATTCACAGAAGCCGCTTCTGGCATGACATTAACTGTCTGCAGGATCAAACCATAACCTCAGATGTAAACATTACAAGTTATAAGACAAAAATGTGGTAGGGGGAAGAGACAGAAAGATAAGGGTAATAAATAAGATGATATTAGATTAGTTACATACTCATCTGCATGGCGGTTTCCCTTACTCTGATATCCTTTCTTCTCCCCTCCGCATTTCTAGCCCAGCTTGCCTGATAAAATTAAAGGAGGCAAAGAACAGGATGATCAAGGTGAGTGGCATTAATAAATTGGCAAAGGAAATGGAACAATCAAAGGTGATCAGCAATGCTGGAGAAATGTGTGACCTTTATATTTCTGTAAGATCATTATTAACGTTCTGTATCAAATTCAGCTCAAAAACGGTACAAATGAAGGGGAGCCTTTTCCATTGAAGTCAACAGGTATTTATTTTGCTATTCACTTTAATAGGACCAGGTTCAGGCCTTAAGCTTCCTACTTAAAATAACTCTCATCATTTTCACATAGCAGGGCTAATGGTCAGGTCAACATAACAAGATGTCATGTGGGTCAGATCATTTGGAGCTCTTTTTGTACACTCCAGTGGGTTGCTAGTCTAGCACTTCAACATCAAGTTTCTTTAAAAAGAAACTTCAAATAATCACTGCCACACACAAAACAACTCTCACATGATATGTCACATTCAAGTGCATTATGAGACCAGTCCCATGTTACTCTGGGGCCAATCTGTTTCTGCATTATGGATCTATTTTGAGAGAGTGTTTGTGGTTTAACCAAAGAGCCTGACTTCAGAGCTTGCCTGCAGTATTGGTGTTTCAGACCCAGAATCTGTTAAGTTGCACTTCACTCTGCACAGTTTATCTGTTCTTCCAGGAGTTTTCAGGGGGAAAGGTGAAGGATGGGGGGCAATGGTTTGAGAATAGTTTGTTGGGGAGAGGACTGGGTTTTAAACATTGGCTGATACACACGCTTTATGGATTTTTTATTATACACCGTATGTGAACCCAGAGTCTGGGGCCAGTCTTGCAGGCAAAACTTTCACTGACTTCACAGTGGTACTATGTTTCTTTTTATAAGCTTAACTTGTAGCTGTAAACTCCTATGGCCAGTTTCTGCTCTCTTACAGTTGTAAAACTGAGTAACTACTCTGATGTCCCACAGATGTAACTGTGAATCTCATCTTTGAATTTTTGAAAGATTATTAGTGACATTCAATATCAGACTAGACAAAAATTGACTAAAGCAAACTCATCTACCACTTATCCTATTTAAATAATATTTTAATCAATGAACTGAAATATTTAGGTTTAAATTTCAAAAATATGTAATACTCTCAGATGCCTCAATTTTTGTTGCCTGACCTCAGACACCTTCAGGGCATCTGATGTTTAGAAGGGGGGTATCCAGCACTTTAAGAAAAAAAAAAACTGGATGCAAACTGTTTATTTTACATTGCACTAAGGGATAGAAGCAGTGAGGATGGGGATCCCCATTGTGCTAGGCATTGTCTACAGCAGGGGTGGGCAATAAAATTCCCAGATGGGCTGATCGGGGTGGCAGAAAGCCCAGCCTGGGGCTGAGGGAAGCTGGCAGTGGGGGGAGAGCTGGCAGTGGGAGGGACTGCAGAGACCCAGCTGTGGGGTAGATGGGGGGGGTGCAGGAGAGGGCAGTGCAGCCTCAGCCCCAGCCCTGGAGCAGTGTAGCACCAGCAGAGGGGGGAGGTGTGGGGAGGCAGAAGGGAGCAGCACAGCCTTAGCCCCAGAGCAGTGCAGCACCAGCCAGGGGCGGGGGAAAGGGGACAGCACAGCTCCAGCCCTGGAGCAGCTCACTTACTTTCAGTTGTTTTTATTGCCATTGTGAAAAGGGCCCACATTCTAGAGCCAATAATCAAGTCAAAATAATTACATGTTGGCTCAGTCTTGCAACCCCTACTTAATACAGTATATACAATGAGGAAACATATATATAACACAAGAAGCAGGAATTAATGAAATTAAAGGCAGCAGGTTTAAAACAAATAGAAGGAAATCATTTTTCAGACAACACACAGTCAACCTGTGGAACTTTCAAAGGAGTAGCCATGTTATTCTAGTTCAGCAACACAAGCAAGGAGTCCTGTGGCACTTCTAAAGACTAACAAATTTATTTATCACATGAGCTTTCATGGGAGAAAATCCCACTCTGTCAGATGCTTTAAAGATAGGGAACTTGTTGCCAATGGAGTTGTGAAGGCCAGAAACATAACTGGGTTCAAATAAGAGTTATATAAGTTGATGCAGGATGAATCTATCAATAGCTATTAGCCAAGATGGTCAGGGGTGCAACCCATGCTTTTTAAATCTCTGACTGCCTGATGTTGGGATTGGATGACAGGCAATGGTTCACTTAACAATTGCCCTGTTCTGTTTATTCCCTCTTAAGCATCCAGCACCAGCCACTGTCAGAAGACTATGTTCTCATTGTGGTATCATTCCTCTCTGATACCAAAAGTGAAATTAGAAACAAACTCCTCCTTCTGAAGCATCGGTTTGTGCAGAGTTAATTCTTATTTGCTTTGAAAGTCACAATTTAATCTCTGTCTAAATCTGTTATAAATTTGGGGGTTTTTTGTAAAAAAAAATAAAATTGGCAAGTATGTGGTTTTGAGAGAAAAATAAATACCCAGAGAAATGTGAGCTAGCAGTC
Organism: Podocnemis expansa; assembly: GCA_007922195.1. Taxonomy (NCBI): domain Eukaryota; kingdom Metazoa; phylum Chordata; order Testudines; family Podocnemididae; genus Podocnemis; species Podocnemis expansa. Next base: position 46,914,899 of record ML682005.1, read on the forward strand.
TCAGTGCAAACTAGGGAGTGAGGAACTCTCATGCCCTCTCTTTGGCTCTGCCACTGACTCCATCTGTGGCCTACATAAAGACAAAATTGTCATCTACACTTTCCATATGTTCTTAATTCTTTTTTAATATTAATGATTTATATATAAGCACATTTCATCTTGAAGGATCTCGCAGAGCTTGACAAACAGTATAAATAATAAAGTGGAAAATAGCTACATTATAAAATATAGACATGACAATTACATGCAAAACATACTACTAACCTACCGAATTGCTGTGAGTCCTATAATCCTGGTTCATTTTTATTACTCTATTTTATGACCAAGTTATTTGTGTATAAGTAAAGGCTTTCCCCTTTTTAACCAGCCCCCTCCTTCCAAATTCATTCAGTGATGCCATAACCTAGTGTTTGTGACATTGTGGTGACTTCCACGATAAATTGGATTTGGCAGACACTGGACTGTGGTCTCATAATGTGCCATATCATTAAATTTGTTTGCATTAAGGTTCCAGTTAACTGAATAACCTTCTTGTCTTTTATTGGAAGGAATCCACAGCTTTACTAGGTTACATAATTTACAACCAACAGTATAATCAATAAAACATTAACAAACATGTAACCTTAGACAAACCTCATATATTGATTTATTTAAATATTCTGACAAGGTCTGCCTCTAGCTTGAAATATACATATAGTCCCAATGATAGCATACGAAGTTGCTAACCTTAGAGAGACACTGTGTAGGATAGAAAGAATTATCTACTTGGAGATACCTCTGCCATTCTTTAAATGCTATGGCTTTATTCCAAAATTATCATCTGCTAGGGCCTTATAGTCATATATGGCAATAAATTTGCTTTCCCCAAACCTAACTGCAGTTTACAAATGGAACCCTCATAGCTGTCCCTCCCACAGGTTTCAAAGACAGTCTCTTACTTTCTTTTGCTGCCTTTGGATAGGGAAACCTTGTACCTGGGATCCTAAAAACATATAAGAAGATTCTCTTTAGCTCATGAGTAGCCTTTGACTTTGGAGCAGGTCTGATGCTCTTGCCCTGACCTTTCTCCACTAGGAAAATGCATCATATTAGAAGGTCTATTAACTAACAACATTATATAGGAATTTATCCTTAACATATGCAAGGACAGTTATTTTTAAAGATGGAGGAGGTAAAATCTTTTCTTGGACCAGCTTCTGTTGGTGAAAAGTTCAAGAAGACAAGAAGGCATGCACCCCCAAGGCTGGGAGGACCTCAACTGCCACACCCAGGAAAAAAAGCAGGGTTGTGGTGATTGGGGACTCTCTTCTGAGGGTGATGGAAGTGCCCATCTGTCATCCTGACATGGCATCTTGGGAAGTATGCTGCCTGCTGGGGGCCCATATCCAAGAAGTGACAGACAGATTGTCGAGAATCATCTGGCCCTCTGACTGATACCCTGTGTGACTCAGCCATGTGGGCACTAATGATACTGAGAGATGTGACCCCCAGCAGATCAAAAGTGACTACAGGGTTCTGAGAGCACGGGTGAAGGGGTTTGGTGCAGAGGTGGTGTTCTCTTTGATCCTTCCGGTCAAGGGTAGGGGACTGAGCAGAAACAGATATATCCTGGAGGTGAATGCTTGGCTGCGAAGATGGTGTTACCAGCAGGGCTTTGGTTTCCTTGACCATGGTGTGCTGTTCCAGAAAGAAGGACTGCTAGGCAGAGATGGACTCCACCTATTGAGGAAGGAAAAGAGCATATTTGGACATAGACTGGCTAACCTAGTGAGGAGGGCTTTAAACTGGGTTATGAAGGGTGCAGGTGACCAAAGTCCACAGGTAAGTCACAATGAGGGAGACCGGCGGAAGGCATGGAACCTGGGAGAGCCATGGCTGTAATAGCAGGGATAAAAGGAAATCCAGTCAGATTGTGGGTGGGGGGAATTGAATCAGTGTCTTAGGTGTCCTAATGAAGCCCTATTACCTGAGGTGAGTAGGGAAGGAGGACACTGGAAAAAAAATCCAAGGAAGAAGATGCAACAGGAGAGACAATCAGCCGGGGAAAGTAGCACAACTGGCCAGGTATCTTAGGTGCCTGTACACAAATGCAAGAAGCCTGGGAAACAAGCAGAAAGAATTGGTAGTGCTGGCACAAGCGAGAAACTGTGATATAATTGGAATAACAGAGTCACGGAGGGATGGCTTGCATGACTGGAGTACTGCCATGGAGGGGTATAAACAGGGGCATCACTGGTGCCTGGCATATGGGGCACATGCCCCAAGTCCTGGCACCAGTGCCTTGAATCACTGGGGTGCCCCATGCCTCTCCCATCCCAGTCCACGGCCCAGCATCCGGGGCCGGGCCAGCCACAGTGGTGCCTGGCTCTTCCAGCCAGGGATCCGGGCCAGGCTGTCCAAAGCAGCCACTGTCTCGCCTAGCCCCGTCCCTGGCTGGGGACTGGAGGCCGGGCTAGCAGCAACAGGATCTTGGGACCAGGGGGCAGGGCCCTGGGTCTTTCCTTGGGGCACTGACGATCCTGGGTATAAATTGTTCAGGAAGGACAGGCAGGGAAGAAGCTGCAGCTGGGGCGATCAAGGTTGGATATTAGGAAAACTTTCTCACTAGAAGGGTGGTGAAGCACTGGAATGGGTTACCTAGGGAGGTGGTGGAATGTCTATCTTTGGAAACATTTAAGGCCCCGTTAGACAAAACCCTAGCTGGAATGATTTAGTGGGAGTGGTTCTGCTTTTACTCTATATAAAAGAGCGTTATGACTGCTCACAGCTTCCCAATGAAAGTAGAGACAAGCCCTCTGAAAGTCTTTGGGTTAAATTTCAGGAGAAGGCAACAAGGGTGATGTTGTGGTGGATGTCTGCTATAGACCACCAGACCAGAAAAAGGAGGTGAATGAGGCTTTCTATGGACAACTAGCAGAAGTTTTCCAGATCACAGGCCCTGGTTCTCATGGGGAACTTCATTTACCCTGACATCTTCTGGGAGGGCAATACAGCGATACAGACAATCCAGAAAGTTTTTGGAGAGTGTTGCGAACAACTTCCAAGTACGAATGCTGCAGGAATCAACGAGAGACCTTGCACCAATGTTCCCTCTAAGGGGAGAGAGCAGCTGAGCAACTCCTGTTGCTCGCTGTGCTCCCTCCCCCCACGGGGCCCACTGCACAGCCCCATCCCCCGCTCCCGCTCACCCCCCCACTCCCAACA
>ML682005.1:46918502-46947705 GCA_007922195.1 Podocnemis expansa
CGCCCCCCTGCTCCTGCTCGCCCCCCCCCTCCCAGCCCCCACAAACTTACCTCCGGGCTGGACTGGAGGGGCAGGGCCCAGCCCTAACTCCTGGGCCAGAGAAGCTCTACGGAGCATGCCCAGATTTTCTGGGCATGCTCCGTTAGAGCTTTTCTGGGCGGGAGTTTTCAAAACTCCCTGCTCCACAGGAGCTCTAACCAGGGCCTCTGGCTGCCGGCAGTGCGCTGCCGGCTGCCTTCCCTGCGCTGGCAGCTGCGGCGAGCTGCGCTGCAGCGCACCAGCGCAGCTTAGAGAGAACATTGCCTTGCACCTCTTGACCTGCTGCTCAAGATATTGCTTGGGACTGCAGGGACAAAATCAGAAAGGCCAAAAAGCAATTGGAGTTACAGCTAGCAAGGGATGTGAAGGATAATAGGAAGGGGTTTTCAAGTCACACAGACATCTTCTTCGGGTCTGGGAAAGGTACCTCAACATGACAGCAAAATGCTACGTTACATGGCATACAGAATTACCTAGACGTTTTAACCTAAACTCACTAAATTAGATAAAACAATAAAATAAGTTTATTAATGGCAAACAGATTTTAAGGGAGTACGAGCAATGAAGATAAATGAGGGAAATGGCTACAAGATAAATAAAGATTAAACACTTTCTAGTTCTTAACAAATTATAATAGATTTAAAGCAAATCTCTAGTTCAGGATCCCTTGTCCAGGGCACAACAGCTGCTTCTTTTTTCTTTTCAGATGCAAAGAGTGAGATTGCTAGGGAGACAGAGAAGAAGTATCTAGTAGTGTTTTCCCTTCCTTTTTATAGCTTCAGTCCTCCTCTTAAAAACATTTCCAACTGAGAATTAGGAGACAAAGTCTGTGTGGAAGGAAGTTCTCTGCTGAACTTTTTTTCACCTTTGTATGCTCCCATATAGTTTTCCCTTTGTTTCCTCTCTTTCTCCCTTCCTGTTAGTTGATTTTGTTTAGTACTTAAATGTACATTAAAATAAGCACAAGACACGTTTGTTTGACCAGCTTCGTGCTAGGCAATTTATAAGGTACAAGTAATGGTGCTACACACAGTTTACCATGATGTTAAGAGTTAAGAGTTTTCAGATGATACCTCACAAGGTGTATTTCGTAAAGATATTATTACAGTAGTGTGCAGGGGGTGAATACTGGAGTGCATTCTGTCACAGTAGGTAAGAGTTTTCTAACATGATGTACTATGTCAAAAGTATTTTCTCATTAAAAGAGAGGCCCCTGATGGCTCATGAATGCAATGGATGATATCAGCATCTATGCCATTATGGAATTGATACAACCTAGGAAGCTAGCATTTTAGTATCCCTACTGTTCTAGTTTCAAGACTACGAAAATAAAAAAAACAAAACAAAACCCACAACAGATGGTGTCTGCTAGGCTAAGCAATCTGCATATATTATGGCAAAATAATGCATCAATAGGAACTTCATAGGTACTTTAAAACAATACCAGACAGAGCACCAGAAAAAGCAATCTACACTCCTGCCCTAGCACTATGCACCGTAATTGATTTTATAGGTCTTTTCCAGCTTTGGTTTGAGTGGTTCTGTGAAAATTACTGAGGTTATATATAACATTAGGAATAATTAAGATTAGTTAATGTTTCTGTAACCTGTATATTTTTTGTAACCTACAGCAGGCCATTTATTTAGAAAATGTATATAGACTTTTCTTACAAAATAATGCATTCATTGCAAAGATGCTTTAAAAAGTTTCATTTTCAAAACGGATACATGAATATTGCTGCCATAAAGATGCCCAGGAAATACTGGGGACTGGTGTTCAAAGTTCCCATGGATCCTAGGCTATTGTTTGACAGCCAGAACGTCTTTTTATTAGATCAATATCAGACAAGTGCCTGGAGGGAATCAGAAATGAATTGCATTCTTTAGATGCAAATGATAGTGTGGGACTCTTTTGGTTAAATAGATCCCCCAGAGAGGAATTCCAGTGGAACATAAGATTTTTTTTAATAAGAATAATTCTTTACCTAGAGATTTTTATCTCATTAAATTAACAACTCATTGGGGGCTTATACTGGAAAATGAAGGGAATATTTTAGACAGATTATTAGATAAAAATGTTTTTATGGAGCCAAGTACTAAGAAGGTCAACAAAGATTTATATGCTAGTGAGGTTAAATTGTTTAATCTGAAAATAGACCTGGAGCTGCTAGCATGATCAGAATTAGGCCTTCTGGGTACCTCCATACTGCAGCTGGGAGTGAGACTCCCAACTGGGGAGTGGTAGCAAGTTAGCACAAGCCAAGCTAGCTAAAAAAAGCAACGCAGACATTGCAGCCTGCACAGCAGCTCAGGTTCTGCAATTCATCTGATGTACTACATTTGAGCTCAGGTAGCTAGCAAGGGTGTCTATTAAAACCACAGTGTCCACACAGCTACTTGTAGCCACTAGCTCATATGAATCTAGTGCATTTCTGTCTACCTGCACTAGGAAGAATGTTCCCAGCAGCAGTGCACTGTGACATGTATTGCTGGTTGGTGCTGTTTCTAAATCAGAGTACTGAAATGCAAAGCTCATTCAATAAATAAATTTGTTAGTCATTAAGTGCCATAGGACTGCTTGTTTGTTTTGCTGAACTAGACTAACACAGCTACCCCCTTTGGAGCAAATCACTGTGTAATACTGAGAACTTGGAGGCTGCACCCAGTTTTGCATTAAAGAATATCTCTAGAGCAGGGCTAGACAATCTTTGCTGGCCCCCGTACCAGCCCTGCCCACTGCAGCCTCAGTGGGTGCTGGGGGTGGGGACAAAAGAGGGCAGGGCCAGCCTCCTGCTTTGGGGCCAGTACCGGCAGTGGCACTGGCACCGGCACTGGCACCCACTGACAGGTGGCCTCCACTTCATGGACAGAGCCAGTTCCCACTCCTGCCAGTGGGTGGCCTCAGGTTCCTGGCTGGGGCTGGCTCCTGCCCCCACTGGCAGGTGGCCTCCAGTTCCATGGTCGGGGCCACCGCCCACCTGCAATGGTGGCTCCAGGCAGGCTGACCCACCCTGCTCCCCTTTAGCCCTGCCCAGCTGCGGGTGGAACCAGCAGGGGCCACGAGCCCTGTGCACCACAGCTTCTTTGTCCCTGCTGCTTCTTTGTCCCTGCACAGTGCTGGGGAACAGGGCCAGCAGGGGAGCCTGAGTGGTGCCACATGCCGCTCAGGCTTGGCTTACGCGCCGGGGGTTGCCGACCCCTGCTCTAGAGGTAAAACAAACAATATTCCTGTGGCACTTAAACTCTATCAAATTTATTTATTGCCTGTGCTTTCGTGGGAGAAAATCCCACTTTGTCTGATGCCAGGTAATGTTTACTTAATGGTCAATTGCAAAGAAAATATAAAAGTCACATTAAATCCAGTAACAGTTGCTAAATTCAGTAATCAGGCCCATTTTTACATTACATGAGCAAAACCTTTTCTTTCACTGGAAGTCTCTTCTAATCACATTGGTCAGCCCCAGTTCTGCTAAAAATATTTCCAGAATGCATCATTTTTGTGACCCTGCAAATACCATAGATTCCACTAGAGGATGGAGCCAGCCCAGTGAGGGTCAGGGATATCTTGTATTATTTTCCCTAAGTGTTTCCACTGCTTTGTCATTTACTAACTTGACAGATGCCAAAAAAAATCCTGTCACTTGCCTGAGAATGAAGCTCTCAAATGATTACAGGCCATCGATTTTTAATGGTCAAAACACAGAATAGCAGAGTAAAATATGACACCCTATGAACCCAGAACTAAGGATGCAATAATTCTACAAGCATCTCGCTTTGTATTTTTGGTCATTAGGGGTGGGATTTTCAAAGGCACAAATGATAATTAGGTGCTCAATGCCTATTGAAAGTGAACAGATATTGGGTGCCTCTTGTACTTCTGTGCTTTTGAAAAATCTTAGGTGCATAAAGCAAGTGGGAGGCAGAATACAAAAGCATACTTTTGCACTTAGATAGGAAAGTGAGACGTCTTTCCAGGATTTGAAAATAATGTAGTGGCAGAATGTGGCAAGCAAAATAAAAAATATTTAAGGTCATACTAAAGGTCCTAGAATGTAAGTTACATGGTAGGGGATGGGAGAGCTCCTGTGCTTGATTGGTTGTGGCTGGAGCAATGTTTGTAGAGGTTGGGAACAGGCAAAATGGAATTCAGGCACTCTGTGTTTTCTTGTTCACTAACAGCCACTGCATCTTCCTTTGTAAAGGTGCAGCCCTTGTAGTAGCCTCCTAGCATTGGCCGTTGTGCCAAGGCCAAGCCTCTACCTTGCCCAGCCACATTCCCTGGGTCCTCCAAAACAGTCAGCAGAGTACTTCAACCCCTTGCATTTGGGGAAATCATAGTAAACAAATAATGGTTGCTTTAATTATGAAAAGGGACCTCTTGTGCCTTCTTATTCCCTGGCATGTCTGTGCTGAGGCAGACATAATTTGGTACTAGGCTGTAAGGGAATCTAGGTTGATTTGTTGTGAATGAAACAATTAAGCAAAATACCATGAGCCCAGCTGTTGGCACGTCTACACTTAAAATACTGCAGCTGTGCAGCACTAGTGCTTCAGTGAAAATGCTTCTATGCTAAGTAGAAAGCTTTTCCTGCTGGCTTGATTAATCCACTTACATGACAGGCAATTGCTATGTCAATGGGAGAAGCCTTCCTGCCAGGGATTTCACTAACACACCCCCAACCCCTCCCCAAATTTCCCAACAGCCCTCCCAGTTGTCACCTAGTAACAGTGTTATACCAATTTAATGAGCACCCCAACACCCCTCCCCCCAATTTCAAGTCCTGGGGAGAATACTGCTTCCTACCAATACAACCCTATCTAACACCAGGGGCTAGGTCAGTTATAACTACATTGCTCTGGGGTAGGAATTTTTCATATCCCTGTGCAACATAGTTATACCAATATAGGTCTGTAGTGTAGATCTGGCCTAAGAGATGGTGAGTTTCCGCAATGCCCATTTTAGTCTTGATGGGAGTTGAGGAAGCTCAGTATCTTTTGGGATCGTGCCTATTGTGAGTGTCAGATAAACTGGATCAAAACCCTGCTCAAAGTCTATGAAGGTGTGAAGCACTCATTGTGGAGAGTGTAATACACACATCACTTATTATAGTTTTGGAAATCATGTCAGAAGAAGTAAATTTAAATTCCTCTAAACGCAATTAAAGTTGACAGGATTTCTCATGGTGAGAGACTGGGTTAAAACAAGAGCTAAAAGTTCCCATGCAGTTCATAAAGCCTTAGGTAACTATTGGTAATATGAATTGAATTAATCAAAATGCATAAAAACTAACGACCCACTTGGGAACAAAATTAGCTCCTTAATGGAAGAAATGGAGTTAAGAAATTATAATAGAATATTAACAGATGTGCCCCTTGGAAATTATAAATGTGCAAAATCCTTTTACGTATATATTAGTTTGAGTCAAATTATCACTAAATCTGACCCTGGAGATGTGATGTGAATACATGCACGAAACTCTGTACAGAGGCATGTGAAAAGCTCCTTCAAGGGTTTTCACTGTGATACAAAGGGAGTCAAAGAAAATTCTTCTGAGTTATAGCCTAGATTTTTTTTTAATCTAACTTTTCATTGTACTATGCCAAACTCTTGTTAATGATCTTCGCTTTGTTTTGCAGTGGTTGCATCCCAGGGAGAAATACTCCTACAGGTAGTTCACACTTGAATAAACCATAGACAGTCCAATCCTTCTCCCCTCCAAGTTTATGGAGTCTTGCAGTTGATTTCAGTGGGAACAGGATCTGGTCTATTTTAAGAACCTTAAGTGTAAAACAAACAAGCAATCTTGTGGCTTCTTAAAAACTAACAAATTTATTTGGGCATGAACTTTCATGGGTTAGAACCAACGTCCTCAGATGCCTGAAGTAGAAACAGAAGTTTGCCAGGTATATATACATGCAGCCAAAGAAAGGTGAGTCACGTTATTATGTGGAAGGCCATTGTTAACAAGGTCACTTCAAACAGTGTGTATAGAACTCATTCACAACAACTGATGAGAAGATGAGCATGTTTAAAGAGAAAAACTACTTGTTATGTTGAGCTACTCACTCCCAGTCCCTATTTAGACCCAATCCGATAGGGTTAAGTTTGCAGTTTCATGCTGAAGTCTGTTTTTGAAGTTGTTTTGTTGAAGAATAGCAACTTTCAAATCTGTTACTGAGTGTTTACGGAGATTGAAGTGCTCTCCCACTGGTTTTTGAATGTTACCATTCTTGATGTCTGATTTGTGATAATTTATTCTTTTACACAGAGATAGTCCAGTCTGGCCAATGTATTGGCACATTATGGAATATATCATACGATTAATCTATATGAATCAGTTTAGTGAGGAACCATTGATTCCTCACAGATTAGAGCAGTGTCACTATTATTCATAATGAAAAAATGCAATGAAATTGTTCAAGTTGTGACTAAAAAGAATTTGGTTAGAAATTTTATTACTGTTTCCAGTCAAGAACTTTCATTGACCGTTTACAAACATAAAAGCCAGTGGGAATTACATGGGATAAGAACTAGATAAGTCATTCTTACACATCTGCCATTGATGATCAGGCTAGAGAGATGAATCTATGTGATAGCTGCCTTATGGTGGCATCTCTCAGGAAACAGGTAGGAGACTTACAGGAGGAGGTGTCATGACTCAGGGGTATCCATGCCCTGGAAAAGTTCCTTGACAGTGTCCATGAGGAGACATGCAAGGAGAAGGTTCCTATCCCGGTGCCAAGGGCTACTCCCACAGCTCTGGAGACGGATGGAATGCCTATGGGAGAGGGAGGACACTTGCAGCTGGTCACCTCTGGCAGTGCTCTACGCCTGCTCATGTCCCACCCTCCATTGTGGTGAGGAACCATTATGCGGCACTAGAGACAATGCAGGAGGTAGAGGAGATGCCATGCACCCCAGAGGCTGGGGAGATCACAGCCATCTCACCTAAGAGGAAACATAGGGTTGTGGTGATTGGGGACTCACTCCTGAGAGGAACGGAGGCACCCCCATCTGTCATTCTGACAAGGCCTCTAGGGAGGTATGCAGCATGCCAGGTGCCCGTATCCGAGACGTTACAGAGGGATTGTCAAAAATCATCTGCCCCTTGGACTACTACCCCATGCTTCTTATCCACGTGGGTACCAATGATACTGCGAGAGGTGATCCTTGGCAGATCAAACGTGACTACAGGGCTCTCGGAGCACGGGTGAAGGAATCTGGAGCACAGGTGGTGTTCTCCTCGATCCTTCCGGTCAAGGCTAGAGTCCTGAGGAGAGACGGATGCATCCTAAAGGTGAATGCCTGGCTGCGAAGATGGTGTGGACAGGAGGGATTTGGCTTCCTTGACAATGGAGTACTGTCTCAGGAAGGAGGATTGATAGGCAGAGATGACCTTCATCTGTTCAGGAAGAGAAAGAGCATATTTGGGCACAGACTGGCTGACCTAGTGAGGAGGGCTTTAAACTAGGTTCAAAGGGGGAAGGAGACCAAAGCCCACAGGTAAGTGACAATGTGGGAGATCTGGGGGAAGGGATGGAACTTGGGGGGTGCTGGGACTGTAACACCAGGAATAAAAGAGAAGGTAGTTGGAACATGAGGGGGGAATCAAATAATTGTCTTAAGTGTTCTACTGAAGCCCCAATACATGAGGAGAGTGGGGGAGGACAACTCCAAGAAAAAATGTGAGGAGGTATATGTAATAGAATTGAAAATCAAAATGACAAATTAGAGAAGTCGGCCTGGTATCTTAGGTGCCTATACACAAATGCAAGGAGCCTGGGAAATAAGCAGGAAGAATTGGTAGTACCAGCACAGACAAGGAACTATGATATCACTGGAATAACGGAGACGTGGTGGGATAGTCTGCATGACTGGAGCTCTGCCATGGATGGGTATAAACTGTTCAGGAAAGACAGGCAGGGAAGAAGAGGAGGAGGAGTCGCACTATATGTAAAAGAGCTGTATGACTGCTCAGAGCTCCATTATGGAACTGGAAGCGTGCCAGTAGAAAGTCTGTGGGTTACACTGAGAGGGGAAAGCAACAAGGGGGATGTTGTGGTGGGGGTCTGCTATAGACCACCAGACCAGAAGGAGGAGGTGGATGAGGTGTTCTATGGACAACTAGTGGAAGCTTCTAGATCACAGGCCCTGCTGCTCATGGGGGACTTCAGTGACCCTGACATCTGCTGGGAGGCCAATACAGCAGTGCATGGGCAATCCAGGAAGTTTTTAGAGAGTGCTGGGGACAACTTTCTGGTACAAATGCTGGAGGAACCAACTAGGGGCCTTGCACCTCTTGACTTGATGCTCACAAACAGGGAAGAATTGATCAGGGAGGTAGAGGTAAATGGCAAACTAGGCAGTAGTGAACATGACATGGTTGAGTTCAGGATGCTGATTAAAGGAAGGAAGCAAAGAAGCAAAACACAGACCCTGGACTTCAAAAAAGCAGATTTTGGCTCCCTCAGGGAACAAATGGGAAGCTAATCTGAAGGGGAAAGGAGTCCAAGAGAGTTGGTTATATTTTAAAGAAACCTTCCTAAGGGCACAGGAAGTTGCCATTCCAATTAGAAGAAAGAACAGCAAACATGTAAGGCACCCAGAATGGCTTAGCAGAGAACTCTGCTCTGAGCTTAAACATAAAAAGGAAGCTTACAGGAAGTGGAAGCTTGGTCAGATGACTAAGGAGCCATATAAAGATATTGCTAGGGACTGCAGGGATAAAATCAGAAAGGCCAAAGGACAAATGGAGTTGCGGCTAGCGAGGGATGTAAAGGATAACAAGAAGGGGTTCTATAAGTATGTTAATAACAAGAAGAGGATCAGGGAAGGTGTAGGTCCCTTACTGAATGGGGCAGGCATCCTCGTGACAGAGGATGAGGGAAAAGCTGAAACGCTTAATGCTTTTTTTGCTTCAGTTTTCACAGGCAGGGTCAGCTCTCAGCCCACTACCATGGGTATGGCAGATTGGAGAGAAGAGAGGCCCTTGGTGATAGAAGGTCAGGTTAGGGACTGCTTAAGGAAGCTGGATGTGCACAAGTCCATGGGGCCAGACGAACTGCATCCAAGGGTGCTAGGGGAATTGGCCGATGAGATAGCAGCACTGCTGGCCATTATCTTTCAAAACTCATGGAGGATGGGGGAGGTGCTAGAGGATTGGAAAAAAAGTAAATATAGTACCTATTTTGAAGAAAGGGAAAAAGGAGGCTCCGGGGAATTACAGACCAGTCAGCCTCACCTCAATCCGTGCAAAAATTATGAAGCGGGTTCTCAAAGAATCCATCCTAAAACACTTAGGCTACGTTCACACACAGGGGGTTATTTCGATACAGGTTGTATCAAAATAAGACGTTATTTTGAAATAAGTTAATTCGAATTAACAGTTTGTTAATTCGAATTATGGAAAAAGCTCAAAGTGAAATAGCATGTTCGGACAACAGTTATTTCGAAACAAGTCACCGTTGTTTTGAAACAACATGTTCAGACAGCATTGTTTCATCCCCACATGAGGTTTAAGTTGTTTCAAAACAACGCCGTTGTTTCGAAACAATGGAACCTGTTGTTTCGAAACAACGGTGCGTCGTGTGAACATGGCCTTTCTTATTTCGAAACAACCTCTGTTGTTTCGAAATAAGACTGCTGTGTGAACACACCCTTAGAGGAAAATAAAGTGATCAGGAACAGTCAGCATGGATTCACCAAGGGTAAAACATGCCTGACCATGCCTGACCAATCTCATTTCCTTCTATGATCAGATGACTGGTTTTCTGGATGCAGGAAGAACCGTTGATGTGACATACCTTGATTTTAGCAAGGCTTTTGATACAGTTCCCCACAGCATTCTCATTGGCAAATTAAGGAAGTATGGGTTGGATAGGTGGACTATAGGGTGGATAGAAAACTGGCTAGATCAACAGTTTCGGCGTGTAGGAATCAATGGTTCCATGTCTAGCTGGCAACCAGTAACGAGTGGTGTGCCCCAGGGGTCAGTCCTGGGGCCAGTTCTGTTCAACATTTTCATCAATGATCTGGATGATGGAATAGACTGCACTCTCAGTAAATTTGCGGATGACACCAAGCTGGGGGGAACACTAGACATGTTGGAGGACAAGGACAGGATTCAGGGAGACCTAGATAAATTGAAACAGTGGGCCAATAAAAATCTTATGAGGTTCAATAAGGACAAGTGTAAAATCCTGCACTTGGGATGGAAAAACCCCATGCACTGCTACAGGCTGGGGAACATTCAGCTAAGTAGCAGCAGTGTAGAAAAGGACCTGGGGGTCATGGTGGATGGGAAGCTAGATATGAGTCAGCAGTGTGCTCTTGCTGCCAAAAAGGGCAATGGCATACTGGGCTGCATCAAAAGAAGTACTACCAGCAGATCAAGGGATGTGATCATTCCCCTCTATTCTGCATTGGTGAGGCCACATCTAGAATACTGTGTTCAGTTTTGGGCTCCCCAGTACAAAAAGGACAGGGACATGCTAGAGAGAGTCCAGTGGAGGGCACCCAAAATGATTAAAGGGCTGGAGCACAAGCCCTATGAGGACAGACTGAAAGCATTAGGCTTATTTCGTCTGCAGAAGAGAAGATTGAGGGGGGATTTGATAGCAACCTTCAACTACTTGAAGGGATGCTCCAAGGAGGATGGAGCTCGACTATTCTTGGTAGTAATGGAGGACAGAACGAGGAGCAATGGTCTCAAGTTGCAGTTAGGGAGGTCAAGGCTGGATATTAGCAAAAACTTTTTTACTAGGCGAGTGGTGAAGCATTGGTATGAGCTGCCTAGGGAGGTGGTGGAATCTCCATCTTTGGATGTGTTTAAGGCCCAGCTGGACAAAACCATGACTGGGATGATTTAGTGGGAGTGGTCCTGCGTCTGGCAGGGGGTTGGACTAGATGACCTCATGAGGTCCCTTCCAACGCTATGATTCTATGGCTATGTTCACACACAGGGGGTTATTTCGATACAAGTTGTTTCAAAACAACTTGTATTGAAATAAGGCGTTATTTTGAAATAAGTTAATTCGAATTAAGAAAATGTTAATTTGAATTAAGGATAAAAGCTCAAAGTGAAATAGCATGTTCGGACAACAGTTATTTTGAAATGAGTCACCGTCGTTTCGAAATAACATGTTCAGACGGGATTGTTTCGAAACAATCGTTTCGAAACAACGCTGTTTCATCACCAAATGGGGTTTAAGTTGTTTTGAAACAGCGCCATTGTTTCGAAACAACGGAAGTCATTGTTTCGAAACAACGGTACATCGTGTGAACATGGTATTTCTTATTTCGAAACAACCTCTGTTGTTTCGAAATAAGACTGCTATGTGAACACACCCTATGATTCTATGCTGGTCATGTCAGAATACAGCTGTTTTTTGGCATATTGAATGTGTGAATTATTTTAGCCATTTATAACAGCATGTGATTTGTATGAAAAATAGCAAAGAACTTCTTTCTCTTAAAATAAAATATGACTTTAGAGTGCTAAATACAGGCATCCAGAAGCCAAGCAGAATGCCTCTACAGTGCTTATTAGAGAAACCAGGCAGGTGAGTTAATATCTTTTATCTCTGATAGTGGGAGAGAGAAGCTTTTGAGCTTACACAGAGCTCTTCTCTAACTCTGGGAAATGTTTTCTGGGGTTGTGCCTATGCTGGAATTAAGACAGGTTTGGCTATTCTGACTTGGGCTGTGGGGCTGTTTAATTGCAGTATAGGCATTTGGGCTTGGGCTCCAGCCTCAGATCTGGGACTTTCTCACTTTGCAGGGTCCTAGAGCCAGACTCCAGGCCAAGCTTGAACACCTACACTGCCATTAAACAGCCCCAGAGCTCAAGTCAGCTGACACAAGCCAGCTGCAGGTTTTTAATTGTGATATAGACAAAGATCAGGTCTACATTGGTATAACTCTGTCATTAAGGGCCATGAAAAAGCTAGACACTCCCAACTAATGTAGTTATACTGACCTAAAGCCCCATGTAGACAGTTTTATGCTGACAGAAGATCTTCTCAGTCAACACAGCTCCCACCTTTTGGGGCAGTGGGTTAACTAAGCTGGTGAGAGAAGCTCTCGCATCAGCATAGTGGCATCTCTGCTAAACCACTACAGTGGCACAGCTGCACTGGAATGTGTATCTCTCTGTGCCCCTGACTACACCAAAAATCTTAGTTTGGACTTGGTTAGTTCAAACTAAGCCTGTTTTTTTAGTTTGAACTAGCTTTTAGTTTGAACGAGCCACTCTTTTTTTTAGTTCAAACTAACTTTTTAGTTCGAACTAAAAAAGCACTGCTATTTTGAACTAACAGTTCTAACTATAAAACACAATTAATGTGAATTAACTGCTAGTTTGAATCTATTTAGTTTGAACTAGCAAGTCCCCATTGGGCTACTTTGAACTAAAAATACAAATGAGTTTGAACTAAGCAGTTTGTTTAGACTAACGAGCTGAATGAACTAGTTCGAGCTAACCTTTGATTAGTTCAAACTAAAATTTTTTTTCAGTTCGAACTAGCCAAAGGCTAGTGTAGACATGGTTCAAATTAGTCCGGATTAAGCTTGCTTAGTCCGGACTAATTTGCTAGTCTACACATAGCCTATGTGGAGGCAGGCCCATATCCAGAATGTCCCAGCTAAATACAAAGTGAAACAAATTGTTTAGTGTGAATAGATAACACATATTTCAAGGGCCCATTCAATGCGAAGTTCCTCAGTCACAGGGAGGAAAGAAAGGGTGGGAGGGGGATCTGAATCGATTCCCGGGAGACAGAGATGGGACAATCTGTGACGTGGAGACCATATGGAACTTTCCTTTCCTTATGTGTTTGTTTAAAACTCTGAGGCCTAGAATGGGTCTCAGGCGCCCGTTCAGTTTGGGGACCAGAAAGTACTGGGAGCAGAGGCGTTGCTGGGGGGGGGCAATGGACCTGGGGCACAGTCCCAGCCCCCAGCCCCCAGGGGCAGGCCCCGCCCCCTGGGGAGAGGGCCCCCCCATGGGGAGAGGCCCCACCCCCTGGCCAGGGATAGGGCCAGGGGGAGGCCACGCAGCCGCAAGTGGCTAGGCCGCGGCACGGCACAGCCAGAAGCGGCAGTGGGTGGCCAGGCCCCAGATCCCCAGCGGGGGACAGGACCGCTGCCACCATGGGCGGCCAGCAAGCCGGGCCCCAGATCCCTGGCCGGGGACGGGGCCGCCGCAGCCGCAGGTGGCCAGCCGGGCCCCGGATCCCCCACTGGGGATCCGGGGCCTGGCCAGCTGGCGGCCGCAGCGGCCCCGTCCCCGGACAGGGATCGGGGGCCTGGCCACCTGCCACCGCGGCCAGCTGGGGATCGGGCCCTGGATGCCCGGCCCGATTGGGCCGGAGATCTGGGGCACCAGCGTTGAGACCCGGGGCACGTGACCTGGCGTACTCAACGCTAGTGATGCCACTGACTGGGAGTAGAACCCTTTCTCCTGCTCCAGATCTGGGACCCTTTCTGTGGCCCCGAGGGACAGGAGCTTCTCGCATTCCATCTTGAGCATACGATCTAGCTCCCAGCTCCTGAGATTTGCGTGAGGGGGCAGTTTTCTGTTCTGAGGACTTGACCGAAACTGTATGCGATACTCTTTCGAGACTGTCTCGATGACCCACTAGTCGGTTGTGATGTTGGCCCAGTGGTGTGCAAATTGATGCAGGCAGTTGGTAAAGGTTGGGTTCAAGGCTGTGGGTACACTGCCCTTGGGGTAACCATCAAAAATGCTGCTTCTTCCCCGTTAACCGGTCAGTACCTTGCCCACACCTGCTGGACTGAGAGGCTTGGGGTTTACGATCTTTATTCAAATAACACTTGTCCTTATCTGGATCCCCGAGTGAGTGCTGGGGGTACTGGTAGGACCGGGTGAAGGAGCCCTGCATCTGGGCCTGCTGTTTTAGCTGCTGTAGTTGCTGTTGCAGCAGCTGTTGGGATTTCGCTGTGTGCCAGGCAGGTTGTGGCATGTACATCCCCAGAGACCTGAGGGTAGCTCTTGAATCTTCTATGCCATGCAGCTTTGCGTCTGTGGACTCAGCAAAGATGTCGGGACCTTCGAATGGTAGATCCTGAATGATGAGCTGCATCTGTGCGGACAGGCCTGAGCCCTGGAGCCAGGCAGAGCAGCACATAGCCATGGCAGATGCCATGTTACATGAAGCTGTGTCAGATCTATCCCAGGTAGACATCAGAGCATCTCTGGAGGCCAAGACCCGTTCCTTCACCATCGTCTCAAAATCCCTGAGGCGGTCTTCAGAGACATTATCACAGAAGCCCTCCATAGCTCTCCAAAGGCTGAAAATGTACCTCACCATGATGGCTTGGTGATTAGCGATATGCAGCTGCAAAGCTGAAGTAGAGTAAACTTTCCTACCGAATAAGTCAAGCTTTCTTGCTTCCTTATTTTTAGGAGTAGAGCCTTGCTGGCCCTGCCTCTCTTTTTGGTTGACTGCGTCCACCACCAGAGAGCCCGGTGTAGGGTGTTGGAAGAGGAAGGCGAACTTGTCAGAGGGGACATGATACTTATGATCCACCGCCATAGATACCGACGGGATTGACGACAGAGTCTGCCATCGCACCCTGGCAATCCTGTATACCCTTTTGTGAAGGGGAACAGATACCTTGGCTGGCAGATCAATGTTCCCTATGTCAAAGAGGGGGTCTGTCTCCTCCTGGACCACTCTGAGTTCCACATTGAGGTATGCTACCATGTGGTGGAGTAAGTTCTGCTGTGTGCGGGGGTCATCCCTGTATGTAAGGGGTCTTTGGAAGGTATGCTTGTCTGGGGAGGAAGACAAGGGGCCCCGAGATCTGCTGTGCTGAGTAGAGTCCAGACTGGGCTTATCATTAGAGACATCCAAGGAATCTGGGGTCTGGGACAGGGACACTATTGACCAGTGCCGAAAGGTTGAAGTGTAGTCAACCGTCAGGTTGAGCCACTCGTGTGACCAGTCATTGAAGGAATCCCTGGATGCAGTATGTGCGAGGGGGAACAGCCCCTGTCCATCTGGTGAGTCTTTGCGGCACGGGAGGAACCAGGCTGCGATGCCCATACTGTAGTTTCCAGGGTCGTACCCCTTCTTGGCTTAGGCATCAGGGAATGTTCCTGGCGCCACCTGCCCGCTTGTTCCCCGGTACTGGAGGTCTCTTTTGGAGAACCAGGGGAGCAAATGGAGCCAGGAGATGATGAAGAAGATGAGCTAGACCTCTGTCCTCTTGGGCCTTGGGAGCACGGTACCGAGGGCTCACGGGACTAGTGCTGGGAGGACTGTCGTCAGAGTTATCATCAGTATTGTTTCACGATGCCATAGAAGGGCTCGATGGTAGCAGAGTCAAGAGTGGTACTGGGCACTGCGTTGACCACTCCTTGGATGGGAGCGCCTGCTTATTCTTCCACCGGGGCTTTCTTCACTGGTACTGGGGCCAGCTCTTGAAACAAGGCCTGTGCAATTGCCAGGGACTCTGGTGTTGATGGTACTAAGGGCAGCCCCAGTCTCAATTCTTGTGAGAGGGAACATGGGGACGGAGGCAAGTGTCGCCATGTCAGTACCAAAGTCAATGCTGATCGCGGCTTTGAATTCTGAGCTGGAGAGCAGCGTCATGTGGGCTCCAGTGCAGGAGTCACATGCGGTGCTGGCAGAGTGCATGTTGCCCAGGCGGTGTCGGACATGGACATGCGGTCCTCTGTGAGAGTGCGTAAGCGCCACTCTCTATCCTTGCGAGCCCTTCATTTGAAGGACTTGCAGATGGAGCAACTCTCTGTGACATGTGACTCACTGAGGCATGCAAGGCATTTCTTGTGGGTATCATCGAGTGGGAAGGCTTTGTAGTACAACGGGCATGGATAAACCCTGGCATTTTAATTAAGAACAAAGACGAGGAAGACAGGCACATGCTTTCACAAGTTTTTGGCTGTTTCGAAACCGTTGCTGAGGGTGGAAGAAAAGGAACTGGGAGGGTCAGGGTCACAGTCACCTATATAGTTGTGGTCATGGCACAGATGGGGCATTGGCCGTGTGCCCTGACCTGACAGGTTAAGGCTAAAGACTTTCCAAGATACCGTGTGGTGTGGCACATAGACACCTGTAACTGAATGATGTGAGCAGCGCTCAAAGAAGAATCCAGACTTTCTCCTCAGAGCATGTTCTGGGTATCTGAGTGCCTGGATATAAAAATTAGATTTCTTGGTGTATTTGGGGAGGTTACTGGGATGCCTATAGCTCATTGTATTTCATAGCAGCCCTGATATCTAAGAAGAAGTTAGGAGAGAAATTCACCACTGTAGGTTTATCATATGACAAGACACACTTAAGGCCCATTTTGAGGGCTCAAATGTTACTCACCACTGTAGGTTTATCATATGACAAAACACACTCAAGGCCCATTTTGAGGGCTCAAATGTTACATAGCCTAGTGTATGAGGTCCTCCTTCTGTTTCTGAGCAATAAAAGACGTAGTACAGGCAATAGTTTCCCTGCACTGCCTTGCCAATATACTTCAACCATGTTAGCCTTGACAGGAGTCTCCATGCATCATTCACTAGCTCATCAGCCATTATACAAGGATTTGGCAGAAGGAAAACTTAGAAGCCCTCAGGACTAATGACTCCAGTTCATCCCCATTTGCATGAAGGAGAAAAACAAACGAACAGATGCTGGAGAAATACAAACAGAAGGAGAAAGGTCAAACTTGCCAAGAATAATGGTCCTTGCCACCATGCCTCTAAAGCAGCGGAACTTTTCTGAGAAACTGATATTATATTAAAGGCTATTGGACTTGTCCAGGGACTGAGAATAACGTTAGAATAAACATACAGTAATGATATAGTGCCTTTTGTAGACTGATCTCACAGTTCCTTACACATGTAAGTCAATATTACTGCAGTCACGTTATAGATGGGGAGCAGGGGAAGAGCCAGAAGTTATTTTCTGGCAGGGCCTATGACAGGATCAGCAACCGAAAAGATAAGCAGAGCCATTTTTAAAAATTCCTTTAATAAAAAAGTGTTTTGAGAGCCGCAATGGGTGTAGCTTCCTAGTGGGGGGAGCAAGGCCAGGGCACTTGCTGCAGGGGGCAGAAGGGTGGGGAGCATCAACCAGCCTCTGCTCTGGGCCAGCCCACTCCATCCTCAGCTGGCCCAGGGGCAGAGTGGGCCGGCCCAGAGGCTGGGCTCCACTCTCTCATCCCTCCCTTGGGCCGGCTGTCCATCTTGGGGGGGTGGGGATGGCTGGCCCAGAGGCAGGGTGGGAGACCAGAGCCCAGCCCCCGGACCTGTCCACTCCACCCCCAGGGGCAGAGTGGCTGGCTCAGGGGAGGGGTGGGAGTGCAGACCCAGTCTCCAGGCTGGCCCACGCTGCCCCCCAGTGGGAGCAGGACGGGGTAGGAGGGGACCCCCCACACACCAATTGCTCCAGGCCCTGCAGCCACCTAGGGACAGCCCTGGCTGGAAATTCTGTTCTGTGTAGGATTTTTGAAATTTGGATTCATTGTGAACTGGAAGGAAAACTGAAAATTTAGAATTTCTTCAAAAAAGAAACATTGTTTTGAGGTATTAAAGATGTATCCTTTAATTCTGACTTTTTAAAAATTTGTAGTGTAATATATGTGTAATCTGAAATAAAAAACTCAGAACAAAAAGTTGTTTCAAAACAAAAATGAAAATGGTACTTTTAAACATTGTCAGAACCTTTATCCTTGCTTTTTAAATGAAATTGCAGTAAAGTCAACTTGATTTCACAAAGCATTTTTTGTTTTTCATGGAACCATATATTTCAGTGGCATATGGGTCTATCAAAATTTTTCTGACCACCTTTACCAGGACTAAAACTCAGTGAATGTGAATTACAATTCATGGTAACATTTTCTGAGTGACGCTGTCTTAGATATTCAGAAGTAAACTTAATTATAAGAAGTTCACTTTCATGCCATCACTAAAGTATGAATTATTAAATTCATAGACAGCTCCAATATTAAACTGTACTGAATGAAAAATACAGAATCTTATTTAGATTTAACGCCTGGATTATTTCAGGTTAAGTTTTTAATATGTACCTTTTGATAAGCCATAAAATTAATAATTGCATTTAAGATTTTCTGTCAGTTGCTAGAATTTCTATTATGTTTGCACTAGTTGAGAAAAGAGAAATGCACCATAACTTTGTTAATTTACACTTTATTCTCCTGACTCTTAATATGATTCTAACTCCCTATCTGTAGAATGCAAATCGTAGTGCTTCCCTACTTCATAGGTGTGTTGTGAGACTAGATACATTAATAGATGTGAGATTCTCAGATACTAAGGGGGTGTGGACCATATAAATTAAGTGCCTACAGTAGAGAAATAGATTTTTTGGACTTTAATGCTGCATCGTGTGTGTTTTCTTTGGCCTTCTCCTTATCGCAAATTCCTCGTCTATTTGTTTATTGAATATGGAACCTACTTGCCTAGATCTAGGAACATAAATATATCTGAAAATAGATTCAGAATTACTAGTGTGCTATTGCCAGAATCTACTCTATTTGTGCACAGTGCAGTAGCAAGGAGACATCTTTACTGAAATTAACCAAATTGTCTGGAGACCAGTGGAATGCTCAGTATCCAAGACAAAATCACGCATAACCAGTAGGAGGGAACCCTCATGGTGTTCAAGGTTTTATGATTCTTACAAGCTACCTTTAGGGGATTTTAAGGTTTACAAAACTAGATTGAATTTGTGACCTGTATCCTTCCTAACATTTGGCTGTTAATGAAGAGCACACAGTGTGTATCAGAAGGGATAACCAGACATACAGCGTAGGGACTGTTCTAATTTATGGCCAATTGACAATGCCCTGAAGGTCCATTGTGGCAGCTAGGGATTACTTGGTTTAAGATTCTACCTTGCCTGCTTCTACCTCCAGCTCTGTGGCAAAGTGGGTGTGACAGAGGTGCAGTGGGGCATAAAAGAGTGGCAAATGAACATGGGAGCCTGGCAATCCTGAGCTGATGGAACATTCCTTTGTGGACCGCCCCACACACTGCAAGCTACAACAACTCTGAAGCTGCTCTAATTGCTGAGGGCCAAACTGGCCTTGGGCCACCCCAGGATCCGTGGGATTGAAGGACAGAAACTTACCTAGATCCAAAAGGACAGCTGTGTTAGTCTAGTTCAGTAAAACAAACAAGGGTCCTGTGGCATTTAAAGACTAACAAATGTATTTATTGCATTAGCTTTCATGGGAGAAGATCCCACTTCATCAGAAACTTACCTGTTCTCCTACATCTTCAAGTGCAGTGACAGATTCTCAGGAACACCTGTAGCAGTGACCCAATGTGCCCTTCTCTGAGGCTCAATTTCAGTTTTTCCAAACATGTAATGAAACAATGAAAAGTTTGATTAATTACATGAATAGGGCCACTTAGCACTTAGTAGGCCTGACAGTGAGTTGCAGGACCAGCTACGGGCAGTTTGCTACAGCACCCTGTGTGAAAGAGCCCCCAAACCTAGTGGCATTGCACAAGGCCTCCCCTCAGTGGTTCTGCACCCATAGTTTAATAATTTTTGTGGATATTCTTAAATGTTTTGGCTCCAACTTTTTGTTGGTGTGGGAGGGCCTCAGTTTCAGATTTTGCCTTAGGCCCACAAACACCTCTATCCCATGCTAATGGGTAGGAGAGAGAGAAATTTGGATTGCAAAACATATTGGTGTCTGTTCAAATTAACCTCCCCCCCCCCTTTTTTGTGAAAATTTTAAAAGGGCAGATAAGTTAAAGATGCACAAAGGATAATCCACTAATGCCATTTTGTTCATTTAGATATCTTCTGGGCAAAAATGCACAAGCATAACAAGCATTTAAAATACAAATAGACACAGTAATAAAAAAAATTACACGCATGATTAAAATATCTTTTTTTAAGGCTCTTTATACATTTGTTAATAAAAATTCTCCTTATGAATATTGAAAGACTATTTTCCATATAAAAAGGCAAAAATAAATGACATTTTGGTCATTTCCAGGGACCATGTGAGATTTCTCTATATGACCTCTATCTTTTAAACACATTGAATTGTTAGTAACATGTCAGTGATTTTGCTGAGAGTATCAGATGTAAAATACCATTAGTTGATGGTACCAGAATTTGAGAAAGAATAATGCACAACAATGTAACTTAGAGTGATGTGGATCTTTCAAGCAACTGGTCCAGTAAATTTAATTTAAATAACACAAATGTTACATAATAAATCTAGAGGCAATGAACCAAGACAGAGAGAGTACATTAAGTGGAACAGTAATTTAGAGTGAACTGACCAGAAAAGGAATTTACTCTAGGGGTTATTTTGGTAAAACCCTTCCAGTCATTAGGCCAGTGAATGGCTGGAGCACAAAAGGCAAATAGGGTACTGGGGTGAAGCAGGGACTAGAATATAAATCAAAAGAAGTGATGATATTGTTGCACAGGGCACTGCACTTCTTTACTTGGAATAATAATGTGTTCAGTCACCTTTTTAAATGAAAAGGGCTTTATTGCCCTGGAGTGGGTATAACCAAGGCAGCCAGAATGAGGGCAGATTTTAGGAAGATCTCTGAAAAGAGCTACAAAAGTGAACTTGCTCTGAGGACAAGCAAGGAGTCCTGTGGCACTTAAAGACTAACAAATTTATTTATCACATGAGCTTTCATGGGAGAAAATCCTACTTTATCAGACGCATTGAAGATGAGAGAATTTACAGAATGGGAGGACAATAAATACAGGGAAGTGTAAGACATAGGATCAGGTCACAGTTGCTGAGAACTTCCATCTTTCTAATCACTCGACAAATGATTTGTTAACGACTGTCATCAGAAATGTGGCTGGGACATCAATTTCCAAAGGGATAGCCGTGTTAGTCTAGTCCAGCAAAAAACCAAGGAGTCATGTGGCACTTTAAGACTAACAGATTTATTTTTTGCATGAGCTTTCATGGGAGAAAATCCCACTTCGTCAGATGCTTCGAAGATGGGTGAACTTACAGAATGGAATGAAAATAAATGCAAGGGGGTGTAAAACATAAGATCAAGTCATACAGTAACAGCAAATCAGAGCAGTTGTTAGGTTCAAACCCTGGGAAGGCTGAAGTCAAATTACCTTTTGTAATGGGAAAAGAACCCATAGTCTCGATTAAGTCCTGCTTTCACAGAATTTAGCATCAAGTCTTCAAAGAGAAACAGCTGAACTTGAATTAATATGCAAGCTAAATTCTGTGAAAGCAGGACTTAATCGAGACTATGGGTTCTTTTCCCATTACAAAAGGTAATTTGACTTCAGGCTTCCCATGGTTTGAACCTAACAACTACTCTGATTTGCTATTACTGTATGACCTGATCCTATGTTTTACACCCCCTTGCATTTATTTTCATTCCATTCTGTACGTTCACCCATCTTCAAAGCATCTGACGAAGTGGGATTTTCTCCCACGAAAGCTCATGCGAAAAATAAATCTGTTAGTCTTAAAGTGCCACATGACTCCTTGTTTCTTTTCCCACACTGTAACAGCAAATCAAAGCAGTTGTTAAGATTCAAACATTGGGAAACAGCACATAGAGGAGGGTGAAGTTAAATCACCTGTCATAATGGGAAAAGAATCCATAGTCACGATTAAACCCTGCTTTCACACAGTCAAATTTGTATATCAATTCCAATTCTGCAGTTCCTCTTTGAAATCTTGATATGTAAATTTGACTGTGTGACAGCAGGATTAAATTGTGGCTATGGATTCTTTTCCCATTACAACAGATGATTTGACCTTACCCTCTATGTGCTGTTTCCCAGTGTTTGAATCTTAACTGCTTTGATTTGCTGATACAATCTTGCCTGACCCCATCTTTCACTTGCCTGAATTTATTTTCCTCCCATTCTGTAAGCTCCCCCATCTTCAAATCAGCTGATGAAGTGAGATTTTCTCCTATGAAAGCTCATGCGATAAATAAATTTGTTAGTCTTTAACTGCCACAGGACTCCTTGCTTGTTTTGCTGAACTAGACTAACACAACTACCCCTTTGGAACTGGTTTGAGGAGAAGAGGGCACACTGAAGTGATCAAATACACTGACAAAAGAGCTGAGCCAGCCTGATGGCCCTGTGGTGTCTGCTGCCCCACTATACAAGCAAGGCTGATTTGATAATTGTATAGTTTCTTTCTTCCTGTGACATAATTCCATTTACTGATTTGATGGAGGAATGGTGGGTTACTTGCCAGTAACCGTCCTTCTTCAAGATGGGCTGCTTGGATTAATTCAGTAATAGGTGTATGTGCCTCAGTGCATGATTGCTCAGAAATCTTCTAGCCCTAGCCTGTCAAAACAGGGCTGGCGGCCAACGCCCCCTGTCTGCCCCATGACTCTATATGTATGGCCGCAGTCCTGCCCCTCCTCAGTCCCTAAAAGTCACCAACTCTGAGTTGCAGGGATGGTGGGAGGGTTCTGAATGAATCCAAGCAGCCCATCTCGAAGAAGGACAGTTAGTGGTAAGTAACCCACCGTTCTTCTTTGAGTGCTGCGCAGATACATTCAATAATAGGTGACTGCTAGCTGTACTGAAGGATGGCAGGCATAGTTGGGTATTTTTCCCACCTTTAGCACAGTTACTCCTGAAAATGGCCAAACCCCAGGCCCTGAGGAGCTGGTAGGATGAATGGCTTGGCCTAAGTGGGGATGGACAGAGGCCTGTGCCCCTCGAGTGCACTGTCTATGACCAGCAGGGGCAGAGGGAGGCCTAAAGTCACCTTATCATGGAAAAGAGATATGGCGGCAAATTCTCAAATTGGTTTGGCACCTCCAGATGAGGAACATAAGAGGTTGGTGCTCAGACACCTGCCAAAGCAAGGTGGCCAGGGTGCATCCCCTGGTCTTAGGCCCATGATGCATGCCTTAGCCAGTTCAACCAGGAAGGCTAACATGGAGTCCAGAAAAACTGGCCTATTGACCTATATACCAAGAATCAGTAAAAGGGGGGAAGGGGGGAGAAGGAGACCCCTTTACTGATTTAACTAAGGGAAAAGGGTTATGGGGTTGTGCAGGAGGAATCAAATAACCACCTGGCAAGAATAGTTTACCTGGTGGTGAATGCCAACACTGCAACTGATGTACCAATTATTCCCTCAGAGGCCCATGGAATGGTGCTGCCACTAGTAGCTGAAGGGATAGGGAGAACGTGGGACCAGGGAGTGTTTGTATGAGCCCTATGTGTTAAGGGGTCAAACCATCACTTCTAAGATGTCAATGGGAAGGGAAGGTCCCATGATTGGAATGTAGGAGGAACCAGCCCCACTCGGCTGGATGTGTGGTTGGAAGGAGGGGAAGGCACAATGTTAAGTAGTGTCTCCGCATGTAAGTTATATTGCCTCCGCAACTGACTACTTCTTGTCGCTAGTGGGGGGGGGGGGTTGATAAGGGCCCTGAGTGGACTGAAGCCATAGGCTTCCCCCATGGAACATACGAAAGGATTCGAAGGCCTCCCAAGCACTGAGTAGAAGGAATCTTGCAGGAGGCAGTAGGGATTGGGATGGGAATGTTTATTTCCCTCTGTTAAGTACCCCAGAGCCAAGAATGGTACCACCCTACGGAAAGAGAGGGTGGTAACAAAACTGAAGGACTATTTACCACCCTGGGCCTGAACTGGGCAAAGCTGGGAAGAAACACATAGATCCCGGAAGAGGGTGACCACAACTATTTGTTGAAGCACAAGGAGGAAAGAGAGAACTGCTGCTGGTCAGCGGCAGTAACCAGTGGCTCCTGTGGGATTGATGGGTGAAAACTGGCACCAAAGGCTAGGGCCAAGGAGCTCTCCACAACGCTTTGGTGGAAAACCTTGTGATCAGGGAAAGGTGTCCACCCAACCAGGTGAATATTGCCCCTAACTGGGAAGGCGCGAGGAAGGCAACATTAGGGGTCTGCCCTGAGAAGGATTGCTGTCCCCCCATGGCAAGGCCCCAAGAGTCATTAGATCTCCCCCCTCTAGAGGTGGGGGGGTAATCAGAATTGCGAGATGTGAGGTGCCCTTGGAGTGTGTGAGCTCAGGGGACCAAAAATGATGCAACTCACTGAAAGAGTGCACTTGGTCCTGGGGGTATAGCACAGGGTATTGCCCTGGGAGAGGTGACCGGAACGGAACTATACTGATCTCCAATATGCTGGAGTGTGAAAGGAGATGTATCTGCATGGGTGAATTGGAGGGGAGTGTGTGCACATGAGGTAGGAAGGTGACCAGTGAGGGTGTGCCCACCAGCTACTGACCAGGTGCCTGATAAGGAAAAGTTAAACCCCTGTTCACCAATAAAACCCCAGAGGACAAGGCATTAACAGAATGAGTAACACAAGATGGAACCTGGACCGATGAATGTAACTGACCAGAAGGATAAGGGGAAAAGGACCACGGGGTCCACCAAGCCAGTTGGTGGTGGTTTACCGTTGGTCCTAGGGAGATGGTAGTCACCTAGACCCCTGAAAAGGGAGGCTGGCATCTGGCATTGGGATACCCCTGTGTCATCCTGTTTTGGGGGGGGGAAGGACCCCCCCAAGTAACAGACCCCAAGTGGAAAACTCCTAAGCCATACCTGAGAGCAGGGTATGGTCCCTTACAAACCTCCATGAAGGTGTCCCATTTTGCTGCCTGGCCGTGGCCTAGTCAATTATGGACTGTCCAGGGCGGGGGTGGGGGGTGGCTCTCCAATACCATGACTCAAAAGGTACTTGGTACTCGCACTTGCGACCTGGTGGAAGGGGGGGGGGCAGAGGACCTTTGAGATAGGGAAGGGTTGTTTGCCAAAGCCCTGTCCCAGGCATGCCCTCATAAGCTATTGAGGGTATGGGCTGCCCGGGGGAGCATGCTAGAGGAATGCTATACAGGAATAGGAATCTCTATTGTTCCAGGTGGTGATTTGTGATGGGTATAGTGCCCTGCGACCGAATTGTACTCCCCCCTGAATGCAAGGGATGTATGTTTGGTCCCTGTCACTCTATGAGGGCTCAACTAACCTTATGCTGAAGAGTACAGAGCCCCAGCATCACGTTAACTCTATTTACCTTCAGGGTAAAGGGTGGGAAGCTCCCAGGGAGGGGGGGGTCAGCGTGTTCTTTGCAGTCCTAGGTGGGGAGAAGGACCCTAAGGAAAACAAAACCTGCAGGGCAAAGGGATTGTAAGATGCCCATTATGGGCTGGGAGGGTGGTTAGTGGGCCAGGAGGGTAGCATGCCCAAGCATTTTAGGTCCCTCATGGGTTCTGGGCACTGTGGAGGGTACTATACAACCCTTCCACAAAGAGGCACCCTCCCTCGAAAGGGAGGTCCATTATGACCTGCTGGAAGGAGAGGGGTACCCTTGCCTCTCGAAGCCATGCTGCCTGTCTCAGGACCACGGCAGAAGCCATTCTGCAGCTTGCTGTGTCCAAGGCATCCCAGGCGGATAACAGCAAGTTTTGGGACACCAGCCTAGCCTCTTCAACAAACGCATCATAATCCACCCTGTTCTCTTGGGGAAGTAGCTGCCTGAATTTATTCATGAACTCCCATACGTCCATGACATACCTGGCCGTCAGAGCTTGGTGGTTGGCTATTCTGAGCTGGAAGGCAGAGGAGGAGTAAGCCTTCCAGCCTAACAGGTCTAATTCCCTCACCTCTCTAGACCTCGAGAGAAGGTCGTGGGGAAACTATCCGGGACCTAAGGCTGCTTCCTCCACCCCTTGAGATGGTACTGGGTGGTAGGCGAGAAAGGAAAAATCTTCCACATGAACCTGGTACTTTTGGCCCACAGTATCGGAGACTGGGGTGATGGACCCAGGAGTTTGCCATCGCGCCATGGCAATCTCCTGCACGCTAGGGTGCAGGGGAACTGTTATAGGCTCAGAAGGTGACATGAGACCAGGCTAAATACAGTGTCACTAGGTTCTGTAAAGGAATGAGCCTCCAACCCCCCGTGAGCACATGCATGGTGGAGCAAATCAAAATGTACCATGAGGTCCCCTGTATAGGAGTGGGGTCTGGGGTTCAGGGCTCTGTTGGGTACTAGAGGACATGGTGCCGGACTAGGCCGATTGGTGCCACAGGAAGGTGGTGGGGTCTCCTCAGGGGCCCACTCATGGGATTAGTACCTGTTAGGCATTGGTACCGAGGACCATCGGCGGGGCCATTTACTCCCCTTTCAGAACCCTTCCTTGGGACTCAGGGATTGAGACAGTTCCTGGAGCCACATCAAGATCGGCTTCGGCACCATGGGGAGAGCTTTAGATGGTGGTGCTGGTGGGGACAAGGTGGTATGGCCCTGAGGGGCGGCTCTTGGGCTCTGTCCCCTAATGGTACTGGGGACCTCTTCCTGGGTACCCATTTCTGGTATCGGAGAGCTTGGTACCGAGATCGGAAAGGAAGATTGGTGTCTTTTTTGGGGCGACCAGGCACCTGAAAGGAAGTCCGGTTTGTCCCTCTTTCTGGGTGATACCAGGGTGGGAGGCGCTGGCAAAAGGAAAAGCGCCTTTCCAGCCTCAAAGGCCTCCGGGGTGGAGGGAATCGGTACTGACTCCTGCTGTTCCCAGGGAGACGTGGAGTGGTGCCGATGCTTCAGTACCGAGGCTGGTACTGAGTGCGTCTTTTGCTCTCGGCGAGAGTGGTGCCAGGATGGTTCCAGCGCTGAACTGGCATGCGGTGCTGAATGTAGCCCCAAAGCTTCAGGGATAGGCTGCCACACTTGCTCCGAGGCCAATGCATGGCACCTTTGTTCTCTGTCTTTTATGGTCTTAGGTTTAAAGGACTGACAGATAGAGCATTCGGTGACCAGATGGGCCTTGCCCAGGCACCGGAGGCACTTCTTGTAGGGATTATCCTGTGGGAAGGCCTTGCCACAGACAGTACAAGGTTTGAACCCCAGCATGGAAGGCGGCAGGGAGAAGCGTTGTTCCTGCTCCGTAGCCAAGCACTGTGTGGGAGCACTTTCCGGTGGAACGATGTCCACAAAGAAGTTCTCCCAATCGAGCAAGTGGATCTTAAATAAGGCAAACAACAGGCTGCTTGCACGATCACAAGGAGTGGGATTTTTTGATACTGTTGCTGAGGGCAGAAAAATGGAACTGAGCAGGGGCAGGGCTGTGGCCATATATATATAGCCATGGGGTGGCAAGGGAGTGTTGCCTGCCAGCTCTGTTTTGACAGACTAGGGCTAAAAGGTTTCTGACCAATCATGCACTGAGGCACGTACACCTATTACTGAATGTATCCGTGCAGTACTCGAAGAACTGTTGTGACAGTGTAAGGGCCTGGCCAGGCCTCTTATGACAGCAGAGATTAGGAGCAGACATCAGGAGTGAAATTTTGGTCTCAATGAAGTCAATAGAAAAGCATTCTCATTGAATTCAAGATGGGAAAGATTTTACTCAGTGCCTTTGGGGAAGAGATGGGGGAGCACACTCATTGGTGTTCCCCGTTATAGCTGTTGTACAACCCAAAAGCCAGTGAATGGGAATGTGGGGTCATGGCCAGATACACAGATCTCTGACTACCTGCATTCTTCTTCTGACCCCAGGGCACACCTGTATTACAATAGCTATAATTTGGCTTTAAATGTATGAATAGACACTACTGTTCTCTGCAAGACACCAAGGCAGAGATGTGAGCACGTATGTGATCGCTCTGTGTTGTAGTAGTGGCTGCTTACAGAAACTGCTGTTGCTGCTGCAGCTACTGGTAATTCAGCCTTAGCTCAGGCAACAGGAATTTGTGTTGTGGTCCTTCTTTCTACAATCTAGTAGATTCCTCCTGATGTCTAGCACACACAATAGCTAAATTGCAATACCCCCGGGAAAGAATTTCTGCTATTGATGCCCTTTACCTTCTGCCAGCAGAAGGCAGGACTAAATACAGCTCTTGATTTATAATTGTGCCAAACTTCTGAACCCTTATGTAATTTGCATACAAATAACTTGTACTGGTGATTTTGGGGCAGACTGCTTTACAAACATTTCTGTAGCTGATATGCTCTGGCATACATTGCCAGTTCTGTATTGGAAGTCAGGCAGAAAATGAAGGTTCGTCTTGAAAATATTATTGAAGGATCATTTTGGACTAATGGCTCTGAAAGCAGGAGTGTAAGGAACAGTCAGAAAGGATATTGCTTGTATTATCTATACCTGTTGTGAAATGAGCTAGATGTTACCCTAAGTATGTTTCAGCCCTACACTGAATGAGCCACTTCTAAGTTTCAGAAGGTAGATGAGTCCCCAGATAGAGTCCTGGTCTACACTGACAGTGAAGTTCTACATAATACTGCTTATCTTGACATTCTGCAGCATGTCTCCAATTTCAGAGCAGTAAATTTTTTAAAAATAGAGCTGTAATTTGACCTGCTGACACCACCCCTGCCAGTGGCATTGCATTGAGGTTGAAATCTGTAATTCAAATTTAGGTTCCTCTAGGCAGACAGCAGCTTTACTGTTCTTTCCTGTCTGCTACAACATAGCTACTCCCCTGCCTGCAGCCCCACAAAGTTTTAATTAAATTCTTCTTCCTGCATGCAGCACTGTGCCTGTCTGTTATGCCTGCAGCAGACAGACAGAAAGGAAAGCTTTTCCTGCTTTTTCTCCTTTAGAGAAGAGGGGAGGGCACATGAGTGGAAGATAACTGCCCTTGTGCCTATTACCCACAGTGCAGTGTATTTCAGGAAGTAATGTGACCAGAGAGGAAACGAGACCCTGAGCAAACTATTTGCTGTGATTACTTGCCTTCGTTCTCTGTAATTTGCCATCTTAAAATCAAATTATAATCTCACCCCCAGTGTTGCCAAGCCCTTATTTATTCTTTTCTGGTTATACTGCCAACTAGGGTGCCAGTTATAATATTAGGGGTAGAGAGGAAAGGTTGTGATATTGTTACTTACTCTAAGGAAATGGACCTAGATCACCAACTCATTTCATGCTGACCACAGGGCTTCATTAATCACCACCAAACTCCCAACTATTTTTGATCACCACAGACTAGACTGAAATCCTTGTTGAATCAATAGGAGTTTTGCCACTGACTGCAGTGTAGCCAGGATTTCACCTTTGGTCCAGAACTGAATTGACAAATCTAAGACTGTGTTCACACAGCACTTTTGTTTCGAAACAACCTCGTTGTTTCGAAACAAAAAAAACCATGTTCACACGACGC
>ML682005.1:46948105-46965969 GCA_007922195.1 Podocnemis expansa
GCAGCGCTGCAGCCCACCGGTGCCTGCAGCCCCAGAGGAAGTGAAATAGCAGGCTCACAGTGTGAACCTGCTATTTTGTTTCCCGCTTTTTTCTTATTTCGAAATGACTTTTTTGCTAATTCGAAGTAAGTCATTTCGAAATAAGGTGTTTCGAAACAAGTTGTTTCGAAATAACCATGTCTGTGTGAACACAGCCTAAGACTGAAGCCTCCAGATCCTTCATTAATTCCTTACAGTTTCTAGCAATCCATGTCATAGGTAGATAGGAAAGTAAGCAGATGCTGTTTTACTTAATTTGTGTGACAAAATAGGGCTACACTGAGAATGAACAGAGACTGAGAGAAAGGGGTCTGTGCACAAACTGAGGGCAGAACAGAACACTACCACTAGGAATTTTAGGTTTCCTGTTGGAACATCATACAATCATAAAAGTATAGCTGAATCCTCATTTTAAAAGCATACTGTGTAAAACAGCATAAACATCCTCAGTCAGTAAATCATTTAAACATCTGCTTAAGGTCCATTTTCTCTGACAGAAATTCAGCACATGGTTAGATGGCCTCCCTGAAGAAGACACTTTCCTGATTTAAGGCTCAAAAAGTGAGGTGTGTTCACATAAAGCACAGTCATACAACTGTTTCTGACACAGCTGGCCACTGATACCAAAAGAGCTATTAGCATGAGTCATAGCTACTTGTGTAGGGAAGGGTTGTAGGTTCATGTTCAAATTTTTTATGTTCTTTGGACAAAATACACTGTGGACAAAGCATAAGGATATATAAAGTTTCTGTTACTCTTTACTTGCAGCAGTATCCAACTATTAGCCATTACCTAAAGAGAACATGAAGGTGCCATATTTAGAATGAAATCCCATATGACATTTTAGAATGTAGATTTTATGTTCTGAAATTTCCATTCATTATACCATTGAATGATATGCACTTACAGTACAGATACCAGTTTGAAAACTCTGCTTTCTATGGTTGATTACATAAATTTCTTGACAATTATGTTAACTACTTTGGAACAAGCTGTCTTTAATGCCATCATGAAAGAACGAATTGTCCAATTCATGTATATTTCCAATATCAAACAGTATTTAATTAGAAGTACTGAATCCTATTATTTAGATTTAACACATGGATTGCCTCTGGATAATTTTGTAATTATTACTGTCTTGAGATGCCAAAAAGTTGTTAATTACAGGGTCAGTAAAATTTCTCTGGAAGTTTTTCTGTCAGTTGTTGAAATCTCTATTATATCTGCATGATTTGAGATAGCAAGTGCAACAACATCTTGTTAATTCACACTTTGGTTGTTCAGAAACAAAGTCACTAATGACTTTGATTCCAGAAAGCTGTCACTTTAACAGCTTTGTGGATTTGCATGGCTTTGTCTAGGGTTTTTCTTTTTCTTTTTAATGGAAATTGCAGTCTCAGTTGGATTCTACCTTTTTGAAGGGTGGTTCCAAGATAACCATTGCCATAGGTAAAAGACTCTCTGGTGCCTAAGATACCAAGAACGCTTTTGCAACATAGCTTCTTCTTCAAGCGCTGTTCAAATCATTCAGTTACAGGTGTCTACATGCTGTAGTGCACGGTGACTCGGAAAGTCTTTAGCCTTAGCCTGTCAGGTCAGGGCACATGGCCAACGCTCCCTCTGTGCCGCAACCATGGCTACATAGGGGACTGTGACCCTGACCCTCCCCAGTTCCCTTTTCTGCCTTCAGTGACAGTTTCAGAACAGTCAAAAACTTGCCTAAGCAAATGCCTGTCACTCTTTTGTTCAAAAATTAAAATGCTAGGCTTTAAACCGTGTCTGGCATGTTCCAAAGCTTTTCCACTTTTTCCTCATGAGAAATACCTCGCATACCTTGGTGAGTCGCAACTCGTGGTGAATTGCTCTATTTGCCAGTACTTTAAATGTAGGACTCACAAGGACAGAAAGCAGCACTTACACACTCTCTTGGAGGATCACGCACCTGCTTCTGATGCCACCCGAGCCATTAGTGCTCCGCTGGCACCCCGGGCGACTCCTGCACTGGAGCCCACCTGACACCGACCCCTGGTGCAGAGCTCAAAGCTGCAGTTGGCATCGTCTTTGGTACCACCACGGCACCATTCGCCTCTGTCCCTGTGTTCCCCCTCTTGTGAACCGGGACCGGGACTCTCCTTGGTACCCTCGACACTGCGAGCCCTAGCAACAGCATGGTCTTTGTTCCAAGACCTGGTTCCAGTACTGGCCAAGAAAGCCAGGTTGAAGAATAAGCTGGCTCCTGCACCTAGAGAGCGGTCAACGCAAGAATCGGCACCGCCCTCGCATCTGGTACCGTCGAGCCCCCTACTCGGTATCATTTAATGGTACTGATGATCACTCCACAGTCACTCCTATCGGCACTCGTCCCGCGAGCCCTTGGTACCATATTCCCAGTGCCCTGGGAGACGGAGGTCCAGGTCATCCTCTTTGTTGTCTCTGGCCTCCATCCGTTCCTCTGATTCTCCAAAAACCATCTCTGGTACCAGAGACCGGGCGGGTAAGTGTTGTCAAAACTGCTCCCCAACACCCAGGCCAAGGAAGAAGATGGCCCCGATAAGCCTGGTACAGGTGCCGTGGCTTGGTTCCTCCCATGCCAGCAAAGCTTCCCAGGCGGGCAGGGGCCGCTCTTCTCCATTCTGTACCGCTACCAGAGATTCTTTCAATGACTGGTCTCATGAATGGCTAGACACAACGGCTGATGATAACTCAACTGCATGGTACCATTCGGTACCATCTCCACCCCTGTCTCCGGACTCCTCAGATATTTCTGATGATGAGCCCGACCCAGACTCTACACAGCGTAGTAGTTCTCGGGCCCCTTCGTTGTCCTCCCCAGATGAGCACACCTTCTGAAGGCTCCTTGCATATAAGGACGACTCCCGCGCACAACAGGATTTACTCCACCACGTGGCAGCAAACTTGAACATAGAACTAGGGGTGGTCCAGGAGGAAACTGACCCCCTCTTTGATGTCAGAGAGACTGCCCCACCAGCCAAGGTAGCTGTTCCCCTTCACGAAGGGGTGTACAGAATCACCAGGGTGCGAGGGCAGACTCCATCTTCAATTCTGTTGGTGTGAAAAGTGGTGGATCGCAAGTATCATGTCTCCTTGGACAAGTTTGCATTCCTTTTCCAACACCCTATGCCAGGATCCCTGGTAGTGGACGCAGTTAACAAGAAAGAGAGACAGGGACAACTGGGCTCTACTCTCAAGAATAAAGAAGCCAGAAAGCTCAACTTAATCGGCAGAAAGGTCTATGCCACTGCAGCCCTACAGCTGCACATCTCGAATCACCAAGCCCTTATGGTGAGATACGTCTTCAATCTCTGGACAGCCATGCAGGGGTTTCATGACCTTGTCCTCAAGGACCACCTCAGAGATTATGAGGTGATGGTTGAAGAAGAGGTCTTGGCCTCCAAGAATGCTCTGATGTCAACCTGGGATGCATCAGACACAGCCTTATATACCATGGCATCCGCCGTGGTGATGCACCACTTTGCCTGGCTTCACGGCTCAGGCCTGTCCCCATAGATGCAGCTTATCATTCAGGACCTACCATTTGAAGGCCCTGACCTCTTTGCTGAGTCCACACATGCTAAGCTGCATGGCATGAAGGACTCAATAACCACCCTCAGATCACTGGTCATGTACACCTCACAATTTGCCCGACACTCTTTGAAACCTCATCAACTCTTGCAACAGCAACCACAGCAGTTAAAGCAGCAAGTCCAGATGCAGGGTTTTTTTTTCTCGGTCTTACCAATACCCCCAATGACAACTCGGGGATGTGGAAAACCTGCTTTCCTCTCAGGGACATGGATCGCTCTGGAGCGGCACTGATTTCCGTCCCCTATAATGGTACTGAGATCTCTAGATGGAAGGTGTACTCAACCTCCACCTTCCAGCTCCGGATTGCAAACCACCAGGTGCTGGTGGCAAGATACACTTTAAATATCTGGGAGTTTGTGAGGAGATTCCAGTATCTCCTGCCCCAGGAGCACAGGGAAGACTATGACTCCCTCATAGAGGAGGGCAAGCTAGCATCCCGGAATGTGGTCTTGGTGGCATGGGATGCCTCAGATACAGTGAACCAAAGTGTAGCCTCGGCCATCTGTATGAGATGTGCAGCGTGGCTGCAGGATGCAGGCCTGCCTCAGGACATGCAGCAGGCTATTCAAGACCTCCCCTTCCAGGGATGGTCTCTGTTTACAGAGGCAAGAGACCATCTGCTACGTAGTGAGAGGGACCCGCCGTCCAATCATGGGGCATACTCCCCCCACAGGTGCCCAGTCACTGTCCTAGTCTTCACCAGCATCAAGAGTGCTGATGGCAGAGGCACCAAACAGGGCCTTTCCCACCGAGTGAGACGCAGGATCAGCCCACTGGGGCCTCAAGATCCCCTCCTCCACCTGGGACTTCTTGCTAAATTGCCATGGCCCTCATCAGAGAGTACCCCGCTGGTGCCCTAACCCGCCCCCCATGTTTCACCCCCACCGCTACCTCAGAAACCCCTCAGAAATCAGTGGCAGAGGCCCTACATGGACCCCATCTGCAGCTAAAGGGCGGGGGGATTGCTATCCTCCATTAGAGGAGTAGATGACCTGGTTCAAATGACCTTATCCCTCCATGCTTCAAGGCTTCACCTCAATCCTCACTCTCCCATCTGCTACTAGTTCCAGGCCTGCAGGCCTGACTCCCGGCGTCCGAATCAAGTCGCCCCCTCATTCTCTCCTGGAGCTTCATACTTCCCCTAAATGGGTACTCCTAGGGCTGCCTGTTCAGCCTGAGTGTGATAAGGTCTGCCTGGCCTCATCCAAGGGTGGGCAGTCCGCCTGCTGCAGGTAGACTAAACAGTTCCTAGTTTCTAGTCCCTTCCAGGGTGAGTAAGGTGTTTGGGGAAAAGCAGTATGCACTAATAAATAGTCTATAAAGTGGAGATAAGGCACTCCATCAATAGTCCAGTGTCTTACATAGGATACACAAACAACAAGTCTTTAGATATAAGGGGGCAAACGATGCAAGGTATCAGACAGGGTTGCCATCTAGGGGAAGGAGAGAGGAGTAAGGGGACACAGGCCCATCCTAGTCCACTGTGTCCCAGCCCAGGGTCCTGACAGTGCCCACAGATTCAACCACAGGGTCAGCGGGGATCTGGCTGAAACATGCTGACCCTGGTATGGGGCTCAGTCCCAGGTATTTGGGGCACAATTTCCCTGGGCTACTGCCTTCCCTCTCTCCCTTTAGTACATATTCAGTCCCTTTGACCGAGTCCTCCAGGTAGTCACCTAGGGGCAAGGAGCAGAAGCCATCCTTTTCATCTGGTGGGGGTACGTTGGGAAAC
This sequence comes from Podocnemis expansa, assembly GCA_007922195.1. Taxonomy (NCBI): domain Eukaryota; kingdom Metazoa; phylum Chordata; order Testudines; family Podocnemididae; genus Podocnemis; species Podocnemis expansa. Next base: position 46,953,483 of record ML682005.1, read on the forward strand.
TCCAGTGGGATCACCATCTCCTCTGGTGGGTGTAACTCTGGAAGCTCCACTTGGTCCGGTGCAAAGGACAGCTCTTTCAAGTTCTGCCCCTCAGGAGGGTTAGCTTCTTGCATAGCAAGTGGCAGTTCCTCCAAATCACAGGAAAACAGTGGTGGGGCTGGTTCCTGGCAGTCTGGGCCTTTCGGGGAAAACTCGGGGTTCCTGGACTCCAGCTGTCCTCCTAGCCCACCATCCCCAAGCAAAGTTGGAGCGTCCTGAGGGGCACCTGCCACGGGATGCCCAAGTCAGCCATCCTGGTACTGGGATGGAGGCCCACGGGTAGATTAGTGTTCCCTCTGCTGGAGGAATGGCTGGGGCTGAGGAGCCAGGAAAGAGCCATACTTCCTCTTCAGTGGCCAGGGCTGGACTGAGCTCCCTGGCCTGGCTTTTATACTTCCTGCCCCGCCCCTTGAGCTCCGCTTTGATGGGCAGATGCCCAGCGGCCATGTTGCCTCTCCTGGGGGTGGCATGTTTCCCCTTTACAAGGAGATATATGAATGCTTTCAAGTTCTTCCTTCGCTGTTCCATTCAACCACTCCAGAACAGATGTACACTCTCAGTGACCTGGACTTCAGTCACTTGCCACAATCCTCCCACCCAGACTCTAAGTCATTTGCACTAGAGCCTGAATCAGCTTAATCTCATTCTGAGTGTCAATCTCACTTATCAATTAGCTGTCTAAACTTGCCCCTACATGCAGGACTTAACTTCTGCCTGGCTTATTGCAGTCCTGATTTTCACCTATATCAGGACTGGATCTCCAATAACCTCACTTTGCTGGACTACGATGTAGACCTCCAACACCTACCAGTCCTGTGATTGGTGACCCAGGGGTCCCTTCAGCTGGACCTCTCATTACATGCAAAAGAACGGGGCAAGAGAAACCCCCTCAACCCTTCTTAGCCATTTCTATGGACTAACTGAGTTGCTTTGCCACTGCACTCCTATGATGGCCTGCCGTGGGAGGCACCCACACGTAGTGCGGGTATGGAGAAAGTCTTTCTCCCACCCACTAAGGGGATGGGTGAGTGGCCTACCACTTCCCTTCCATGCTGCATAAAATTCTAATAGTGGAAATCAGGGATCAAGGGGCTCTAACATTAGTCCCATCAGGCCTCATAGGTATGCACCCCCCACAGGCCCTCTCTCTTTCTCCCTCTTCCCTCCTCATCCCCTTCCTTCCCTCATAACAGATTCCCCTTACAAACCTATTGAGGTTCCTTGACTCCTTTGTAGGCCTGTGATGGGATATTCCTTTGACTCTATTGGCAAAGCTACATTGCTTTAAGCGTTTACCCCTTCAGACCAGTCTGAATTAGTGCCTTGGCTCTCTGGGGGCAAATCAACCACCATCGCCGAGGTGGTAAGAACAACAAGCCTTCTCTTTCCCTTTCCCACTAGGGATTCCCTGGTTTCCCATAAAAAACCTAAGGGCTACCAGGGCCTTGAAGGAAGTTTAACTCAGTGCAGTGGGGCACCTCTACGTTCAGGGGTAGCCTACATGAAGGATCCTTCTGTCTTCTATGTATTCCTGCAACCCATACCTCCTGGGACTAACACATCACATGGTGGTAGGTACCACTAAGGTCCATGAGCGCTGATAATGATGTGTTGTGTGATTCACTGTTGGACAAGCCCCCCCCCCTTTTTTTTTTACGGACAAGGGTCTAAATCTTCGGGGTGGTAACCCCCCCTTTCCTCACTCCTGGTGAATGTAGGACCCTTAAAAGTTCTTGCCTCTCCTCCCCACACACACTGGCTGTCGGAAAAGTGGCGAAACACTTCTGTGATTCTGACTATGGGGGAATTAAAGGACATAACCCATTTGTATGTCTGGGGGAGACACCCCCCTCCTCCCCCCACCCCATATCAGAGGGCACACTCACAGGGAGTGAGCAGCCTAAGGGGAAAGCCTCATTGTTCCCACGCGGGAGCCTTGAGATGCCACCTGGTTCACTCAGGTGTCCGAACCTTACTCAGGAGTAGGATAGCTACATAGTTCCTGGGTCACATCTCCTCGTGACCCACTGACGTTCCACAATTTAATCATGAAGGGTCACTGGTGATCTTACATCCCCTGCGCACTTGCCACAGAGGTCAGGAGGGACTCTTATTAGCATAGCTCTTTGTCCCTTTTCTACTCTTCCTACCCATTCTTGCTCATATTGCTTCAGCAGGGCAAGAGGAGCCTGGAAAATGAGGGAAGTTGGCTTCTGAATCACTAATGGCCAACTAGGCCTGAGTTATTCACCGTTATTGCCTCTTTCTTTACTACCTCAGGTCTTAATTCCAATCCCTATGAGTTCCCTTCCTGTTCCCACTGGAGTTTTTCCTTAGGTCCCTACCAAAAGGATGTCCTGAAATGAAGAATTCCTTCTTCATTTCAGAACATGGACATAGGCCAGCCTCTCAGGGTTTCTTCTCTCACTAAATCATTGAAGGGCACCCAATGGGCCACTACCCTCACGGCAGTCTTCTTCCCCAGGAGGGGTTCACACCAAGTCCATCCTGACAGAGTCTAAACAAGGTTATATTTGGAGGTCACAGACCTCAAACCAGCAACCTGGTGAATTTGCATTACAGCTCTTTTTCCACCTTGCTGAAGGGGCCCAAAAGTCATACCTGCCTCTAGGGCCTGAGGTGCATGGTTACTAGCTTCCCTTCTGCCTGGTTTGCTAATACACGCCAAAGGGGCTCCCTCATCAAGTTGGGACCACCACTGCTAGAATGAGATTGCCCAACAATACCATCCTTGTTGCGCTTTCAGCACTTGATCTGTCAAACCAACCTAGACACTCACAAGTTGAAGTGTTAAAACCCCACTAGTGTGGAGATGGTGGGTTTTATCCTCACTGTTACCCCTGGGATGTGAGAGTCAATCATCTCACAGGGGGTTGACCAAGTGTCGAACTTCCTTTGTTTTCTTGATTGTTTTAGCCACACTCAAAATTGAGGGCATCCAAAGTAGTTAGGATGGCCCAGTATTAATACTTTCACCTTCAAGGCAGGGTGACACACAACTTCTCTCTGGTTCCCTCATACAGGGTTCTCTTAGAACAAATTGAGGGTAACAGTCATCCCCTCTAGGTAGGCTGGAAAGCCTATTTTTCAAGCACCCTTCCATGCTTTGAGTCTGTCTTTATGGGGATAGTCATGCTGAAGATGGGAAAAACCCAACTCTGCTCACCATCCACAGTATGGCTAGGAGTCACCTAATACTGAATAATGCAAGCAGTGCTTGAAGAAGAATGGTGGGTTACTTACCAATAACCATCCTTCTTTGAGATGGGCTGCTTGCATACATTCAGAACCCTCCTGCCATCCCTGCTACTCAGAGTTGGTGACTAGAAGGCAGTGAGGAGGATCAGGGTCAGGGCCATATATATATAGCCATGGGAGTGGCTGGAGGGGGCATTGGCTGCCAACCCTTCTCTGACAAGCTAGGGCTAAAAGGTTTCGGACCAATTGCGTGCTGTGGCACATAGATACCTAATACTGAATGTATGCGAGCAGCCCATCTCAAGAAGGATGGTTACTAGTAAGTAACCCAGAGTTACAGGAAGCAGCTGTGACTCAGTTACACAATTCCTTCTCAGAAGTCCAAGTGGCGGAAGTGTAGCTTCATGCCATCCAACGCTTTATCTAATCATGTGTTTTTCCTTTTTTTCCAGTAGTTAACCTTATGGACAAATCTTATATAGGATCATAATTTATAACCATCCTATGGGTTTTTAGATCTATGCTAAAGAATTTAATAGTGAAGTCTATCTTTCACTTCCTCTATATACTGTTCCCCAGTGTTTGAGTCTTATCAACTGCTTTGATTTTCTGTTACAGTGTGTCCTGTTCCCATAACTTACATTTCCCTGTGTGTATTTTCCTCCCATTCTGTAAGTCCTCCCATCTTCAAAGCGTCTGACGAAGTGGAATTTTCTCCCACGAAAACTCATGTGATAAATAAATTTGTTAGTCTTTAAGTGTGACAGGACTCCTTGCTTATCTTTCTTGAAGAATTCTATAGGATATTTCAAGTAACACATAGGAATGTTCTAGCATCTTTTAATTTCTATAGGTTTTTAGAGTAATGTCTACAGAACACTATTGATTTCATTATCTGAGGCTTTCCAAGACGGGCCAGTTTATTCTGAAGGCACATACAGCTGGGACATCACCCTTTCATTCTGACGTTTTCCTGAAAAGTAATACTGGCCAGTCTGGATTTGACAACAACTTAATTATTAATTTTTTCCTTTCTCCCTTGCCAATGAAGTGACAGCAGCCATCTCATGATTCTGACGCTCAAGAGATGACACTGCATGGTGCTACTGCTATGGGCTGGACACCAAAATCTGTTCTGCAGGTTAACTTTCTTCCTAAGCAGAGAATGTATGCAGTTCAAACTTATGCTTTAATTTTTTCTCTCCCTCCCCAATTATTTCTCCCAACTTAATTAAAATGTTCCTGTCATTTTAAAAAAGTCTCTTACAGTGACTTCTGTCAGATGGCAAGCTGCTTTTAAACTGTTCTTGACAGAGGGCAGCAGTACTTTCTGGCTTTCTTTAGTCTGCTGTTAAAAGCTCCTACACAGAGATGTTTCCATTCCAGAGCTCTTCAGGAAAAATATCCTCAAGCATGCTCTGTGCGAGACCCTGACAGCATCTCTTGTAACTGGCTGGTGCCTGTTGCTAACCCACGTGACCTGTTTTCAGAGCACATGATCTTACTCAGTTAAGACGTGCTCCTGGTGTTACTACTCTGCAAGTTTCTAGGCACTTAAACAGACACAAACATAGGGAAGTCAGACATTTGCCTTAATTATAATTCAGATTTGGCTCGTGCATATAAAACATTTACACTATCATGAAATGGCTATATTCCAGGCAGACACAAGGTGGCAGTGTAGTTCTGTTTGTTTATTCCAAGGCAAAATCTGCATAGTACTCTGATCCCACTTTTCTGAAGAGCTAGCTCTATGGAGCTCAAAATCTTGCATTTTTCACCAACAGAAGTTGGTCCAATAACAGATATTACCACATACATCTTGTCTCTAATATCCTGGGGTTAATGTGGCTACAGGATCATTGCAAATATACTTTTCCTTATTAATTTAGAAAGGGGCATAAATGAACAGCTCTACAAATAGTGTAGTGGCTAGTACCTCTGCTTAACATGCAGAAGGTCCTGGGTTCAATTTCCAGGGGGTTGGACTTGATGATCTCATGAGGTCCCTTCTAGTCCTATGATTTGATTTGAAGTCTTGAAGTCACATACCTGTGAACTTTCTAGAGTCTATTTGAATTTTGAACACAAATTCAAATGTAAAATAGACAGCTGGCATCCATCCCTAAAACAGGCCAAATCATAATCCTTGATCCACTCATCTTGGAACTTGGCAGGTATGGGTCTTTCAAAACTGGGTCAAAACTCTACAGCTTAGTCTATCTGCATTTGAACTATAATTAACCCAAGAAAGGGATTCAGTTATCTTTCAGGTTGACAGTTCATTAATTGGTGACAACTTTGGGAATTCACACCTTTCTGAACCTTCCAAACATTTAATGATTGATATCTAATACGTGCAGCAAAGGAAAGAAGCTCAGAGATGGGCTTTTATTTGTTTAAGGTATGCAATATATTGCAAGTTTATAAGAGATATTAAAATTTCCAGAAAAAAAGGGAATAAAAGAAACAATTAGAGACTTTGGTTGCCTCTTCCAATAAGCAAATCTTGACTCCAGGCACCCCAGAAACAATGACACTGACCTGTTTTGAAAGTGTGTGTTGTTGCTGCCCAGGCTCTGTTTATACTTCTGGCAAAAGAACTAAATTTAACAATAATACTTATGTAAGCTTAAATTTCACTGCATCCAACACAGCTTCTAACCTGGCTACAGGCCTAGGCCAGAGCACATTTTTTTAACACAGTTTGGCCAAGTCAGGCAGGAGGTCATAAGTGTCCCAAGTGTTACTCTTTTCTCACTTGTTGCCTTTTGACCTTATTCACAGTAGGCCTCATGGCCACATTCAAAGCAATTTTGAAACTGTTAGCTGAACACAGTGGTAAGATGGCTTACATCCACAGTCAACATGGTTACAAACTGCTTCGTTCACGGTAAGTGATATGGGTAGGCAGGCAGACTTGGAAAGGGATCTTGTTACACAGGCACAGACCTGTGGTTGTCTAGCAGCAGCCTGGGCCAGCTTCCTCTCCCAGGCCCCTAATGTCACAGACTAGGTCCCTTCTGAAACATAGACACATAACCTCTAAGGTCAAAAGGGACCAAATGGATCATCTAGTCTGACCTCCTGCACAATGCAGGCCACAGAACCTCAACCCACCCATTCCTGTAATAAATCTCTAACCTCTGACTGAGTTATTAAAGTCCTCGAATCATGATTTAAAGACTTTACAGAGAATCCACCAGCAATTGAATCAAGCCCCATGCTGCAGAGGAAAGCAACCTCCCCCCAGCCTTTTGCCAATCTGCCCTTGGGGGAAAATTCCTTCCTGACCCCAATATGGTGATCAGTTGAACCCTGAGCATGTGGCCAAGACTCATCAGTCAGACACTTGAGAAAGAATTCTCTGTAATAACTCAGAACCCACCACATCAATCATCCCATCAGCATATCGACCACCAGGAACGTCTCTCTCCAGCCCCACTCACGTATTACACAAATACATTTGGAAACTCTGCTAAGAGAAGAGCCTGTGGAATAATTTCTCATAGCATGGCAGTTTTATTAAAATTGCTGTTCGGTTTCTGCCTGAATTATTTTTTGCAAGCTGTAAGCACCTGATATGACCTATATGTCTCAAACACAATCTCCGGTTTAAAGGGCAACAACTTTATGCCAATTAGATGTTCACACAGATAGTTTCAGCACTGCAAACTAGTGGTGAGACAAATGTAAGCCCTGTTTGCACTTCAGCAAGTGAGAGGATATGGTGGCCTCTCAGGCCATATCTATACTACAAAATTATGTTGACCCAATTTTCATTAGCATACGCTGCAGGCACCACAGTTCCTAAATCACTTGTGTATGCTCACACTTGACTCTTTGTATTGATGGTGAATGTCCAAACTGGGAGCACTTGTATCAATTGTATTGACAGAGTGGGGCATTGTGGGACAGTACTTGAAGGGACATAAGCAGAGCAGTGTCTACACTATCACTGCATCAACATATTTACATTGTGACCCCACACTCTTTGGGGAGGTGATGTTATTAAATCAATGTAGCAAGGCACCTCTGTCAGTGGGAGCCATATTTAAGGGAAGACACTTCCACAGTTAGTTCCAGAGGGGTAGCCATGTTAGTCTAGTTCAGCAAAACAAACAAAGAGTCCTGCCGCACTTTTAAATGCCAGGGCCATCCTTGGGGCAGGGGGGTGAGAGCGGTGATTGCTCCAGGCCCCATGGCCATGCTGCCCCCTCCACCCCACTGCCTTCAGCTCCGCACCAAAGATGGGGGGGGGGCAGCGCAGAACCTGGCATCTGCTGTGAGCTGGGGCCCCGCCCCTAGGATGGTGAACAGTCAGCCCAGAGGCCAGGCTCTGCTCTCCTGCCCCTCCCATGAGCCCACTGTTCCTCCCTAGGGGCAGAGAGGGCCAGCCTAGAGATGGGACGAAAGAGCAGACTCCAACCCATGAGTGGGCCTGTCCCGTCTCCGGGGGCAGAGTGGCTCGCTCAGGGGAGGGGCGGGAGTGCGGGGCCCAGCTTCTGGGCCAGCCTGCCCCACCCTCACAGTGTGTGTGGGGGCCCCACAGGCCAATTGGCCCCAGGCCCCACCCCCCCTTTTAGATAGGGCCATCCCAGGGAGGTGTAGGGACCAATCAGCCTGTGCCCCCCCCATGCTGGGGTGGGGCAGGGATGGCTTGGTGGGTCCAGAGACTGGCTCCACACTCCCGCACCTTCCCTGAGCCAGCCGCTCTGCTCCTGGGGGCAGAGTGGGCTGGCCTGGGCCAGGCTCCACTCTCCCACCCTGCCTCTGGGCTGGTCCTCTCCGCCCTCAGGGTGGAACAGCTGGCCCAGGGGAGGGGTGAGAGAGTGGAGCCCAGCTTCTGGGCTGGCCTGCTCTGGCCCTGGGGTGGCTGTTCTGCCCTGTGTGTGGGGAGGACCTGCCCAGAGCACAGGCCAGATTTCATGCTGCCACCCATCCCTCCCTTCGCTGCCTTTAGCTCCATGCTGAAGGCAGTGGGGCAGGGAGCAGCAGTGCAGGCCCCATGCTGTCTAGCTCTCAGCAGGACAGCACGGAGCCCATAGAACCACAGGGCCAGGGGTGATCGCCTCTCTTTTACCCCCTCCCAAGGACAGCTTTGCCCTGAGGGACAGCCCTATTAAAGACTAACAGATTTCTTTATTGCATGAGCTTTTGTGGGTAAAATCCCACTTCACCAGATGCACAAAATGCCCAGTAAATGTAAGGCAGTTTATATGTATCTAATCATGTAGGATAAACCAACTCTAAGTAACCAAGTTCCCCTGTAGTTACAGTATAGATAGGGCCTTATATCTCCCCACTAGGCTCACCACACATAACTCTCTCCTGTAGCTATATGCACAGTAACTCAAGCAACAGTGTAACTTCTGTTTCCTACTGGTGGATGACTGCATTCGAAAATGTTATCTTAAATCTTAAAATTTAAGATTTAAGATTTAAGATAACATTTTCGAATGCAGTTGTGGCATAGTTCTGCGCACAGGAACAATTAATGCAATGCTGTTAACATTACCATAGCACTTTGAGCTCTAGACAGAGACCAACAGTACATTAGTGTACAGATCATGAATAGTGCTATGGCACAGTTTAATAGTCACACAGGCAAAGCCAAATCATGCTTAAACAAACTGGTCTAAATTTTCAAAAGGGACTAGTGATTTTAGTTGTACAGTCTGAGAGACCCAAATGAGACTGATTTGCAGTGACTGGGGATTTGGCACATTTTGAAAATTAAGCCCTTCCTCCATCTAAGATTTGGTCTGCCAAAAAATGGGCTCACTCAGAATCACCAGTCACATTTGAAAATTTAGGCCAGCTGATTTGTAGAACAGAAAGTGCAGATAACAAAAGATTTGAGTCACTGAAACCGTCAGAACCAAAACAAAACCTTCAATTTTTCTTTATTAGTCTACTTAACTAAATATCCATTCCAATGTCATTAAAATCATATGCAGAGCTAGTCAAAACTTGGAATGCTTGGTCCCTTGCAACATTGTAAAATTTGTTTTTGTTCCAAATTAGAACAAATAAAGAAAACACTGAATATTCCCATTAAACAATTTTAAAAAAATATTTAACTTTGGATCCATTGGAACCTTTTGTCTTCATGAAATCCAATGTTTCATTCCAATTTTGACTTTAAAAAACTGAATTAAACTTTTTGAAATTTTTTAAAAGAGAAAGTATCAAATCTTTTTCTCATATTTATTTCGAATGGTCATTTCAACATCGGTGAAGTCTCCCTCTCCCCATTTTTTCTTCAGACTGAAATTTAATCAACGCATATTCACAAAACATTTTTATTTCAAGGAAACAACATTTTCCAATGGAAAAATAATTCTATCAACTGTGACCCACTCTAATTATATACACATGGGTAAAGAAAAAGTCCATGTAATCAAGATGACAGATAGTTGGCCAAACTTCATTCTAGTAGATCTAAAACAATTGATATATGATGACCTGGATAAAGGCTAATGGAAACTCCAGCTGATCAATTTCAATGACAAACACCAAGATTCTAAAATTACAGAATTTAATGCTGATTAGAGGATGCAGTTGTTCAAAGAGCATTTGCATTGCACACAAATCTCTGGATATCCTGTGGGGAAATCCTGTGAATCCAATACCTTATAAATAAATCTGGCAAGTGAATAAACATGCCACAAATCTATTCCTGAAATTGTATGCACCTGTTAGGAGAATATTGCTGTGCATTAGTTTTTGCAGTGTCATGTACCTTTTAAACTGATATTTGATAGTGAAGAGAGCAAACCTGATAAAGAAATTATGATGCCTCCTTTACATTGCCGTAAGTATGATGTGACAATCAGTGACCTCCTATGAACCTTGACTCTTAACATAAAGAGTCTGATCATGTTTGACCTGATTCACTGCCGCATTATGCCACCAAACTCCAGCTGTTTTTCACTGCCCTGTACTTGAGGCAATAAGGTTTCATCCACTGCTTTCTTGCTGCACAAACATTCAGAGACACATGGGCCTAATTGCTCTTTACTTATACTAGTTTTCCCTGAGGTAACTCCACTGACTTCAATAAAGATACTTAAGATTACATCAGTAGGAGAGTAGAACATGAAACAAAGTATATTAGTAGATGATTAAGGAGGTACCACTTCTTGGAGTGTAAATCAAATAACAAGAGGCAGAGTGGCCTAGAGCAGTGTTTGCCAAACTATGGGTCACAGCGCAGTACTGGGTCACAGAACCGAAGGGACTGGGACGCGGTACCCCTACTGCCCCTTGGGGGGGGGGGCGGCTGCCCCTCGCTTTCCGGCCAGCCTGCACTGCTTCTGGGAGCGGGGGGGCTCTGCCCCTTGCTCTCCGGCTGGCCAGCACTTCTTCCAGGAGCAGGGGGGCTACCCCTCACTCCCCAGCCAGCCAGCGCTCAGCAGGAGGGGGGATGGCCCACCCACCCCCACCCCGCATTGGAGGGGTGTGGCATGGCAGAGGGGCTCAGAGCTGGGTCCCCTGTCAAAAAGTTTGATGACCACTGACCTAGAGGACAGACCACTGGACTGGAATGCAGGAAACTTGGTTCAGCCATTTCTCTGCTATGTTACCTTGGGTAAATCACTTCTATCCCTTCAGTTTCCCTATCTGTAGAAAATAAGGAGGACAAAAATCTTAATTTGTAGATTACAAAGGAGGTTAAGAGTTCTCTATGAGAACTACTGGTAGGTATTATTGATATCAACAACAGTACAAGACAAATAACTTTAAAAGCTAAAGATAAATCCTCAAACATTTGCTTGACTGAGAACATGAATTCACTATAGCTGTGTTTGTGGCTTTATTGGGTTTGCTTTCAGTGAACATTCTTACTAGTGAGTTCGCAGGAAGGAGCTACTTCTATGTGAATACTAGAGAACGTTTGTGGAAAGTTAACTTTGGATTTCTAAAACTGAATATGTGCACTGGAAATATAATCCTATGAGTCAATTCAGTTGTCTAATCAAGGAAGACGAAAACACCAAGTTAAAAAGTGAACTTCAAATTTCAAGTTGCTTGTGAACCATCTACTGAACAAGAATTAGTCAAATTACATTCTGTTCATCAACTAACAAATGAATTCAGGAAAACCATAACCAGCTCATGGACAATTCTAAAAAGAGGGGCCAAATTCATTGAATTAATTTGCTATAAATCGTTCACTCTGCTTTAACAAATACGCATTATGTCATCAGCTTCTTCTGCAGCATATTAACAATCTGCCACACCCTTGAGGACCAGCATCTCTGAACAGTCCATCATTTTACTTTTAAATATATTTCATTACACAATAGTCAAAAAAGAATGACCAAGATAATAGGAGAGAGAAGTTACCACGGGGCATTGGTGATAATTAAAGTTCAGTTGGATTTGAAGGAGTTCTGATCTGTCACTGAAAAGTTCAGATGTTTATCTGAACTACTGCACAGAACTTTTTTAGGATCCTCTCAGTTCTTCTAATAGGTCCAGGTTTGGTATTGAAAGAGGACTTTTACACAAAGAGAGTCTCTCGGGTGGGCAAAGGGAGGACTGGCCTCCTCAAAGACAGTTGCTAGTTACAACTAAGTATGGGGGAAAGCTGTTGAGCTTAGCCCAGGCCCATTCAAGTGGCCATGCTGGGGTGAACAGGACCGAAGACCTGTGGGAAGGACCCCTGAGAACCATGCCTGTGAAGGTAACAGGGTGGGGAAGGGCTTGCTCGACTTGTGGGGCCAGAGGGCACTTTAGGAGAGAATGGCTGGCCCAGAAAGACAGGGCTAGTCCTAGCGTAGGGACTGAGCTGGAGAGGCCTGAGGCATGGAGGAAACAGAGGAAATGTTTCTGGTGCCAGAAGCAGGGCCACATAAAAAGATATTGCCCCCTAAGGTTAAAGAGGGCAAGGGCAAGAAGGTCCAAGTCGGCCAGGTCTGAGATGGACAAGAAAGATGGGTCTATACAGACACAGGGCTGGGTGCACCCCTCAGAAGGAAAGAGGGACACCACAGATAAAGCAGTTGGGACAGAGAGGGTCCAGATCAACAGTGGAGCCCAAGTTGAGGCCATATGGGAAAAGGAAGATTCCAGCCTTGAGGTAGAGGGAGCTGGATGAACTTTGGGAAAAGCTTGATTCTGTGACAGGCTCTGAGACAGAAAGTTACTAGGTTGTCAGAGAAGGAATGTTATGCAATTGTGTATGTTCTGGAAAAGCTGTGCCCATACACTTGGCAAGGTG
>ML682005.1:46975969-46996182 GCA_007922195.1 Podocnemis expansa
CGATAGAAATGAGCCCCAGGTGGCAAAAACCAGCATTACGGCTCTGCCCACCATGCCCATACCCCCACGTGTCATGGAAAAAAGCTGCCCAGAGTGGCTTTTTTTGCACAGCGTGACACCACCCAAAGGAGCCATACCTGGCAGCTTCTTTCTGCAGTATGCTTGGGGACTCCAGGCACACTGCTAAGAGAAGCCATACAGGGTGGCTTCTTTCTGTGGCACTCTTGAGAAGTGCAAGCCCCCCAACACCCAAACACATGCCAGCCATGGCCGCTGATGAATTTTCAGGCAGCCACCACATTTTTTCCAGCAATGGGTGCCACCAGCAGCAGCTGAGGGTCGGGGAGGTAAGGCTGGCATGGGAGATGGCAAAGGTTGCTGACTGCTGAATTAAAGCACCTGAGACCAATTGGGGTGATTGACCACAGAAGATAGAGAGGCCTCTGTTGCAGGCAGAAGTGCGTGAGTGTTGGGTGTGTTGATTGGAGGTCTGGAGGATTTTGTGGAGTGGAGATTTGTGTGGAGTGGAGGAGCAGAATGAAGAAGAACTGGTGAGTGAGATGACTAGTAGTTGTTGCTGTGAACACCTAAAGGTGCAGTCAGACAGGGCAAGCTCACCCGGATGGGCTTCAGGCCCTGCAGGGTACAGAGTCCAGCCCCAAGGCAAAAGGCCCGGAGAGAGTGCAGTACTGGAAGTTTGGAGGAGGGAAAGCCATGCTGAAGCTGGCTGTCAAGCTCGAAGCACCCAGCTCACAGAGCACAAACCATCCCATTTGTCACACCAAGATAAGCTAAAATTTATATGGCAGCCCAATATTCACTTGAGTAATCTCAATATAGGCATAGAGACTGCTTAATCATTGACTGACACACCCAAAGAGGAATGTTTGGTCCCTGCACTTATCAAAGCTATTTCCCAAATTCTGGATGAATATTTTCTCCTGAAACTAAAGGGGAGTGCTGCCAAGATCAAAATCATACAGTATCTAGAGATATCCTAACTTGTGTTACTGATAACACTTAATAAGGATTATTTAGCTTGGAGAATTGCTCAAGAGGGAGGGGATTGAGCTTTTAAATTCCCAGGTTTATTGGTGTTGGATCATTTCGAATTTGCTGCTAGACCTAGGAAATATTTTTAATTGATGTAAAGCATGCCTAAAGTATAGTACATATTCTCCCTTCCTTTTCTTTTTCAGCATTTATAAAAAATGACCTAGCTAGCCAAACAAAAATTACTGAGAAAGGATTTTTAAAACTCTTCTCTATTTTTGCTATTTAGTTATTTTTGTATTTCATGGTGTAAATTAGGCTGACTTGTTTTTCTTGCTGCCCAGATTCTTCCCTTCCGATTCTCATGTGGTAATAACAATGCTTCAGGTGCACATATATTCACCACCTTCCAACTTCCTTATTAACTTTCAATTAAATATAAAATTTATGTAAATCTTCCTAATTCACTTTAGAGTTTGAAATATTCACATTAGCTCTTTAATAAGATTTACAAGTACATACTAATGCCTAGATTCAGAAGAGCATCTGTGTTTAGAAAAGCATTTAAGATTGTACTTAAAGTTAAGTTACATGCTCAAGTGCTTTTCTGAATAGAGAGTATATACTTAAGACCTTCCTTGAATTAGGGCCTGTGTGTGTCAAAATTATGAGGCCATCCTTCCTCTGTTTTTAAAAATCATCATCTCCCTGCTTTGTTTCCCAGACAGTTCTGATGACTCTCTACTGAAGAGAAATTCTGTTTCTTTCTGATCCAGAATGCTTCTTTCTGAGTTTGGGTATCAGAAGGTCTCCAGTCTTAAAGAAAGGAATGCATGTATCAATATGCATCTCCTTACCTCTTATTTCATCAGCTTGTTGAATATATGGCTTCCATTGTTCTGTGTGATTTTGCATTCAGGCATATATATTTTTAATGAGGACTGTGTTAAAAAAAAAAACTACAATGTCAATAAAAGTGCCTGGAAATAATTCTTAGACTCTAAGAAGCAAATTTGCATTGCAGATTCATAGGCTGAGGGAAATCTGACCCTTGAGCTGGGGAATATTATCTAAAGTTAAAAAATTATTATTTTTTTTTACCTTAAAAGAACCAGCTGTGACCAGATGTTTTCATGTTCTTCTTAACCCAACAGTCCATTTGGCTAAGAAAATGGAACTACAGAGCTATATAATTTAGCTCTGTATATTTTGGCCCAAGTCAGTCCTGTGCTGAGATCTGGTCTGTGCAGTAGTAGGAAAGAAACCATCAGGGCACCACTGAATCAACTCACATCAGTCCTGGCACAGGTTAGAACAGTCATGAGGTTGCTCTGACTTATGGGAAGGCTACACTAGAAGCATAATAGCAGCATGGATGCAGATGTAGGGCATCTGTGGAAGACACTGTGCTGAGGCGAGGGTGCTCTGATGTCATTATAAAAAAATCCACCTCCATGAAAGTTGGTAGCTATGTCGGCAGGACAGTCTACAGCAATGATTAGCTTAGTGTAACTTATGTTGCTTGGGGGAGTGGCTTATTCACACCCCTGAACAACGTAAATTATACTGACATAAATGATAGTGTGCACAAGCTCTTTGGTTAACTTTGTTCACTCCTGTAAGGGACTGCATGCCCCATGGGGGATTACCAGAAGGTACCACAGTCCACATCCCCTCCCTATTCCAGTTGCCCTTATACAAGGGGTGGCCTTTGTGGCCACATAGAAGCAGCGTTAGGCCACAGAATGTGTCTTTGGTTCTACAGAAACACTCTTACCTTCCCAGTTTCATGAAAAATGCAAAGAAAATCTTGGGCAAAAGACACCAAAGTAGATTCTTTGAAATATGACTAATCTGGCATTTTAGAAAATTTGTCCAACAAGGAAAGTTGCCAGAAAGACATCAGGCAATGATCTGGAATTGTATAAACTGTTACATACCTTTAGAGAGAATTTTTTCCTTGCACTTTTTTTTTTAAGTGTGAAAAATTCACAAGTTTTTGCTCTACTTTCAGTCATATCCTGAAGTGGACAATTACAAAATGTGGACAACAAATATGAAACCATCCATTTGTTTTTGCTTTGCCTTTAATAGACCAGTGAAAAACACAACCAAATATCTGTAATGGAATGCTGCATTCCAGAACTGCCACCTAAAAACTAGAAGAGGAAATACCAGGACCCTACATTGGTAATAACGAGCACACAGGACACAGCAAGTCTGGTAAACTAAAAAGTAGTGAACTCAGGTGGAAATCTCCCTGTTTTTAAAGTAAACACCTGTAATCTCTATCTGTAGTCTATATCTACAAAACAGAATTGCCCTTAATGTATAATGCACTCTAGTTTGGAAGATAATCTGATTTTCAGAATATGATTAAAATGAAAAAGGGATGGATTGATGTTTATTTAAAACTGCAGTTTATGTATAAACTTAATGAGAAGTGGATGTAGTGAAATGAAATGGATCATAGCTGACACTCTTTACTGTGAAATTCACCCATCCGTGTACCAAGCCTGAACAAAAGGGCTTTTCAAGGGAACCTACTGGGTGGAATAGCAATCACAGCCCCTCTCCATCTCTTCCTTACAATTTCTGGCTTCTAGGTCCTTAGAGATGCCCACCCCATGGGTTCACCCTAAGTCAAACTGTTCCAAACTAGAAGTTTTGCTTTGGAACTTAAGTGACCCCACAGGCCTTAAAATGGACCCTCCATGCTGGAGTGAGGTTTACCCGTTGTGAATAGACTTTTTCCAGTGATAGTGGTTTAAACAATCCAGCTGCTCTAAATTTTTGTAATCGAACCCGGATTTTTCCCACTTAGAAAACAAGCTTCAATGTACAATTAATTGCCAGTTCATTTTTCCTTCCTCATGTGGAACTTTTACATTGAAACTAAAGGTGAACAATTATTATTCCTTTATATTATTGCATTTTGCTTAGCCCTTGGTACAAAAAAGAAACCATAAGATCATTTTCTCTCAGCTATCAATAGAGAATTGACAGACTGGCATTGTGCAGTTGTTTTTCCCACCTTCCTTCAGCACAATTTTCTCCACCTTTCAATTTAATTTTTCGCCCAGTTAATACACTTTATGTTAAATTATGAAAGATGATTTAATCATGAATCTTAGTTTCTAAAACTCTTCCTGAACTAAAACATGAACTGATCCTTGTTCATTTGCAAAATGTTTGTGTCAAGCAGCTAATACATGAAAAAAGAATCATGGCTGCACAAATGTGAAATGCTGGACCTAATAAAGATTGGCACTAAGGAAAATTAAAGGGAGGAATTACTGCTGACAAATAGAAAATGGAGGTTGCACAGAGCTGGACAACAATCCAGACACTCACACATGTGAAATTTTCTAGGGCCCTGCTACTATTACAGAAGATGTTTTTAATGTTGTCTAACTATTTCATAGGTTGGGTGAGAAAGGGAAAATATTTCAGTGGTCAGTAGAATGTGATTTAGCATTTTCATAGTTGAAAAATGTTCTTGTGACTGCTCCCATCTTAGCCTATATTTTTCAAAACCCCTTTTGTACTGCTGGAAACAGGTGGTAGTGTTTGTAATTTCGGGGATAGAATTTCAACATGGCTCCACTGTGACTATAGCTGTAAAGTTATCATTGAAAAAGGTGTTACAGAGGAGACTTTTCCACTAGAACAAAATAAACAGGGTCCACCTTGACCAGCAGATACCTGAGAAACAACAGGCATCCCTTAAGGGCTGATAAAAGCAAGTCTCTCAAGGAGTTAAAAATTCCACAAAGGTTTGGGTGGGATTAAAAATCAATTTGGGTTGGTGATGTGAAAACATCTTGACAGAACGACACCCTATATCTGCAGATAGTCAACATTTTTAAATTTATTGCTTTGTTTCTGTTTGGGTTGGATTATTGCTAGGGGTCACCTTGGACCAAAGAACTATGTGAACCTACCCAGAACTGAAGCCTGTCGACATGGTGTGATGCTGGGAAAACCTAAAGATACAGCTTTTGACTCTGCTGCTGGCTAAAGAGGCCTGGGGCTGTAGGCAAGGAAACCACCACTTCTGCTTTTGGTTCTTCCTGTGTTTGCAGAAGCAGAACTGTGTACATTCCTTGTAAAAAACCGGACTGCATCCAAGAAAACACCAGACTTCACCATAAATTTCAGTTCCCATCTGGAACATCTCCAGGACCCCCAACTTTGCATAGAGATGAAAAGGGCAACAATACATATACATGAAATTGTTAGATTCTTAGGCCTTGATGCACAAAAGATATGATTTCAGTTGTGGGACCATTGTGATGTACAAATCAGCAGGTATTTACACCCATCTGAGGCCTAAGTCTTTGCATTAAACGTTTCCCAGGTCCCTCTGTTTCTGAGCATGAGCACTGCTGCTTCACTCTAGACCAGGGGTCTCAAACACATGGCCCGAGGGCCACATGCAGCCCCTAAAGCTATTTTCTGCAGCCCACAACAACACTATTGTTACCAACATTTGTAATATTGTTGTATGAAAAGGCTTCAGTGGTAAGGCGTTCGGGCTAACATACTAGTCCTCATGTAGCCCCCTACTAGTCCTCATGCGGCCCTCATGGTGGTTTGAGTTTGAGATCCCTGCTCCAGCTTATGGACACTTATCTCCCACCTAAACCTCAGATCAATTCACAGACTGTGGAAAGGGGAATGTCAGGTGTTTGGTTTCCTAAAATCACATGCATAGCCCAGTCTAGTAGGGGACCTCTGGGCACACCTACAGGATTAGGCCTGTAGGTGGATTATATTTTTCAGCTCTGAAAATAGGATTTTGTAGCCTATTTTACAGCACATTCCTCCTCTTTCACCAAGTTCTGTTCTGTTGGGTCCAGCTTACTCCCTAGACTAAGTTTGCCTGAAATATGGTAAGAAATCAGCTGGGATGTTTCCTTTTAAGTGAGCCTTCTTAACTTAATTGAAGTATCTGTAGGTACAGGAGCCCTTCATCAAAATCTCTCTTTCCTTCCATCAGTAACCTCACAATCAAAATCTTCTGGCTCTTGCCTCAGAGTTTGACCAATATATGGCTCCCAAACCATTTCCCATCTTGGCCATTTTGGAACAGCTCCTCTCAACAGTACCAGTCCATTAGAAGGTCCACCTCAGGCCCTTCAGCTTCCTGGAGGTGTTGTAGCCGTTTTCCCTCTTTCCTTGCTGCGCTCATTTTTATTGGAGTCAGCTAACCAAGTTCCACCTCTTTCCTTGGGTACAGCAGGCAGGCTACTCAGACAACCCATCTTCGAAGCATCTGAGGAGGTGGGATCTTCTCCCACGAAAGCTCATGCCAAAAATAAATCTGTTAGTCTTAAAGTGCCACACAACTCCTTGTTGTTTTTTTTACTGGACTAGACTAACACGGCTATCCTTTTTGAATCAGACAACTAGGCCTGCTTCAGCCCTCTGACCCTAGGGAAATGGTATCCTTTAATTTTTCACTGGGCCCCTCAGGCAAATTCACAAAAACCAGCTAAAGTATAGCAGGAGAAAAGGAAGAGGCTCTTCTTCATGACTTTTAGCCTAGAGGATTGGGTTGGGGAAGGCCCGGGTTCAAGTCCCCCCTCTACCTGATGGGGAGACAGGATTTGAACAATGCTCTGACATACTGTTGCCAACTCTCATGCTAATTAATGTTTTTTTCTTAAAACTTAAGCTCCTGAAGCTGAGCAGATATATGATGACTTCATTTGTCACTCAATAAGTTTCTTCCCCAATGGCTGTGGAGAAAGCTTCAAAATGTGACCCCAGTATTCCCTTCAGGCACAAATAACAAGGCAAAAAGAAGATAAAATCTAATTACATAATCTTATCATTTTAAAGCCAATCCTTTTTTTTGTGTGTGATTTTTAACATTTGAGTTGGCAATACTGTACCTCTCAAGACAATATGCTCTAACTACTGAGCTGGAGACATTCTGATGTGGACCTAGTTTTGATATCTCCCTGCCCAGTGTACTAGCTATTGTGAATTAGAGTGTAAGTCATCTATCACTCCCATGCATAGGGAACCAAGGCACCTAACTCTGGCTTTGTAAATTGCAATGATTTTCTAAGAGCCTGAAAGTCAGGAGCAGTGACATTTAGTATTATGACGCCTAAATCCTTCTGAGACCTAAATCCTTCCTGGCCTTAGATATCAGACTAATTGGGACCATATAAGTACCCACGGGTGCCAGGTTCACACAATTTTTGGTGGTGCCCATAATTCATCCTGGCTTACGTGCTGGGCCCATGTCACATGGCAGAGGGGCAGGGGAAAGCGGTGGGGCTGGAAGGGGAAGTGTCCTCTCTGTGATGCTGCTTGGGTCCAGGTATGTCTCCTGGCCAGGGCACTAGGCCCACATGGGAGAGGGGAGGGGGGAAAAGAAGGCCAGAAGTGGGGAAGGACATGTTGCTTGGGACTGGGGCCAGTACTGAAGTAACTCCTGGCTAGCAGCTGAGTGTGTTGAGGGGCAATGAGGTGGGAGGCAGAACAGCTAGGCCACGGTGAAGGCAACTGCCCTTTGCATCTACACAGCAGAGCACCACTGGAGGCTCCACAGTGGGTTCTCCAGCACCACAGAAATTTTGGTGGAGCTGTGCCCATCATCCTCAATGTTGGCAGAGTACCAGGCATCATGGACACATATCTTTCTGCCTAATAAAAGTACCCTAGAAAGACAGAAAGCTCATTCCTTATATAAAAACATATGGTGTCATTAGCCACATGGATAGCCTGCCAGTATACTGCTATCTAAAAGACACCATTGATATTTCCAAATTCAGGTCCAGTAGTAGCTGGGTTTTAGCAGTGCACTGAAGGGCTGGATGACTGACTATAACAAGACGATCCCTCAGAATTATTAGTCAGTGATTAAAGCAGTCAGACAGGAAAGACAGATAATGAACGAGAGATTTGACATGTACAGTTGCTGACTGCAGGCTTTTTGCCTGATAAAATACTGTCAATTGATGCTGGAAACATTCTAAATTAATGGCATGAACTTGTGTCCTTTGGAAGAATTCTATTTTTGGCTACTTACTGGAGTGGTAGGAATTGCCTTTGAAGCTCATGTAATTGGGTCACTCTTAGTTTATTCTTGTCAGCACCCACCAGCCAAGTCAAAGTAAAAGCAAACTTTCATAGCTGGGGAACTTCCAAAAGCTGCGCACTATTACATTTGACGCAGCTAAAAAGTAAATGGCATCATCTCCCTTGAGATCCAATCACATACATTGGTTTTGTGAACATGAATATTGACGACAGTCATTTCAGGTCGTACCCAATTCTGTCTGTTGTTTTGTACTAGTTTCTGTAAGAAAGTAAGAATGTCACACAGCAAATGGTACCTGTCACATACGTTTTCCTGTAATTTTTGAGAAAAGTGGGGTGGCAAGTTGGTTACCTACTCCCTAGAAAAGTAATAAATTTTAAGGAAAAATCAAATAGATTAAAAATAAATCAAGGAACTCGAAAATAACAATCCCCAAATCCAGTGTCACATCAACTGTAAAATGTGTCATTTTCCATTGTGGAATGTCAGCATCACCCATGGATATGAGTCATTCAGCTTACTGCATGGTTTATAATATAAACCCTCACACTTACTCCCACCATGGCAATAAAGTTCTGTAAATTCCCCATCTTCAAGGATCTGATGAAATGGGATTTTGTCCCACGAAAGCTCATGCGATAAATACATTTTTTAGTCTTTAAGACTATGTCTACACTACAAAAGTTAGTTTGAATTACGGAGCCGTAATGCTCTGTTTTGCCACCCATGGTGCATTCCAATTGGAATGTGCCCCTTGGAATTAGCAGCTCTTGGAATCAGCACTGCAAAAACCGTTCTTTAATAGAGCAGCTCCACTGAGCCACTCTGGCGTGCCTGGGGCAAAGCTCCATTGGTCCTGCTGTGGTTATGGTTCTGTTGAATTAACATAGTGAAACTAATAAGTTTGACCTTAATTCAAAGTAAACCTGACCTTAGTAAGTTGTATCAAAATAATGCCTTATTTCGAAATAAGTTAATTCAAATTAACAGTTTGTTAATTCAAATTAAGGAAAAAGCCAGGACTTGAAATAGCATGTTCAGACAACAGTTATTTTGAAATGAGTCACTGTTGTTTCGAAACAACATGTTCAGACGGCATTGTTTCGAAACAATAGTTTCGAAACAATGTTGTTTCGTCCCCATGTGGGGTTTAAGTTGTTTTGAAACAATGCCATTGTTTCGAAACAACGGAACCCGTTGTTTCGAAACAACGGTGCATCATGTGAACATGGCCTTTCTTATTTCAAAACAACCTCTGTTGCTTCGAAATAAGACTGCTGTGTGAACACACCCATAGTCTGTAGAAACAAATAGTTTCATCTCTCCTGATGTCACATAAAAAGAGAGTCAGAACACAACCCATACAGAGGCATGCTGACCTTGAGTTCTCCTGATGAAAAGCGCTACAGAAGACTTAGGTATTATTAATTGTTATTATTAACACACTGAGTTACATCCATAAGTGCAGAGGAGGCCAGTGCAGTCAATAGGTACTGATTTAACATGCTACTCATAATCAGAACTCTGCACACACTGTGACTTCTGAGTGTGCTTCAAAGCTAGCACAATAAAGAGTATATCTACTCTGGCGGTTGCTATGGTATGGATAATGGTGGCAGAGTCAAACACAGATGGGGAAAATACACTTCTGGCCATCAATACCACCTGAAAACCAAAGAGTATCACCAGGCTACAAGTGTTTGACAAAAGATGATCCAGCCTCAATAATGTGAGCAGAAACATTCCCTAAGAAAAACCCCAGATGCTTCCTTCAGCCTACCAGAATCACTTCTAGCTTGCCTGGATTTTGCTTTCATAGCCCCTATATGTGTCTCGACCATATAAAAGGAAAGCAGAATGACTGACCCATCCATGTTTGGCAAGATGGATCAGAGAGTTACCCATCTGTACATAAATAGCACCACAGAACAATTTATCTCACTCTTGGCCTAGAGGGTTCCCACATGCTGAATAGGAAGAATGCCTGAACTGCGCCTTGCATGTGATATGATCCTACATGACCCAATGGCACCCTCTGCAATCACATTGATACACAATGCTATCCAGTCCACCCAGGCCAGAGACTTCTGAGAAGTCAGCAAACACTCAGTTTCAAATACAGCTGCATAAAGGAACCAGCACGTAACCAACAAATATAGTGTAGCCTTCACTGCGTACCAAACCTAAATATCAGCTTAGAAGGAGTCCAGAATAATGCCAAAGTTGCTTCACTAAAACTGCCCTCAAAACAATGAAGCTTAATGAAAGGACAGCTGTTGGTGACACTGTTGACAGAGGGAGATGATTTTCTAGGCATAGGCCTTGCTCTTCTGTATGGAAGTGATGTGTATTTTCAGTCAGCCTAGAACCCAAATGGCCTTTCCCACTGCTTGGTTTTACCATCCACAATGAGTATTGCTAAACTGCAGTATCTGTAGTTCAAGCTACAGTAATCCTAGCACCATAATGAGAGAGGCTGGCCAAAATTCACTAAGAGAAGATGTTGCGTTTGTTTCCATTGACATGCGTCTTTGTTACAAAACTAGCTAAGCAGATCTGAATAGCACTGGTACCATCAGTGTTAGTATATCATCACAAATATGGGGTTACATTTTATATTAAGTCTTTAAGAGTTAATTATTAGTCCAGCAAATATTATAGCTGGATTAATATCATATACTATTATAGAGTCCAAGATTGCTTACACCCATGGCTTATAACTATGTAAGATACCTTTGACTGATGTGCTTTCAACAACATAATTCAGGTCCACAGCATGCTTATAAGCAGCTATTAATAATTTATTAACCCTTTCTAAATATAACCTCAGTATAAAGTGTATCCCAAATAAGAATATAGTAACGGTGAGGTGGAGGGAAACTGACTGTTAGAAGAATCCCCATCTCACATAGATGTGTTGTCACATAACCAGATATTTCACATGGTGGAAAGGGCTTTAGACTACTGGAAAGAATTTGAAGCTGTTGGATTAGCTAATGGTGGTGTCATATACTAATTTATAACCCACAGAGATAAAAAAGGATTATGATCTCATCTTAGTATTTCTTACAGTGTCTATTTTACAGGAACAGCATGGGACTCTAGGGGGATATTATGGTGTTGCTTGGATAACGGAAGCCACTCTGACTCCAGACATATTCTTCATGACATTTTCTAAGCTACAACTATTGTCCTTTGGAGGGCCTCCCTGTGCCCCACAATGCCGTAAGAAA
The DNA here is from genome assembly GCA_007922195.1 of Podocnemis expansa. Classification (NCBI taxonomy): domain Eukaryota; kingdom Metazoa; phylum Chordata; order Testudines; family Podocnemididae; genus Podocnemis; species Podocnemis expansa. The sequence continues at coordinate 46,987,256 of ML682005.1, forward strand.
AGGAATTATCTGTATTTTTTTGACTGACTTGAGTTAATATGAAGGGTTTTTTTTAACTTTACCATTAAAACCAACCATTTTATGGACAATTAGCAGAAGTTTCTAGGTCACATGCCCTGGTTCTCATGGGGGATTTCAATTATCCTGACATCTGCTGGGAGGGCAATACAGCAGTGCACAGGCAATCCAAGAAGCTTTTTCAGATTGTTGAAGACAACTTCCTGGTACAAATGCTGGAGGAACCAACCAGGGACCTTGCACCGCTCGACCTGCTGCTTACAGAAGAGAATTGATGGGGGAAGTAAGAGTGAATGGCAACCTAGGCAGGAGTGACTATGAGATGGTGGAGTTCAGAATCCTGATCAAAGGAAGAAAGGAAAGAAGCAAAATGCAAATCCTGGACTTTAGTAAAGCAGATTTTGGCTCCTTCAGGGAACTGATGGGCAGGATTCCCTGGGAGGCTGATCTCAAGGGGAAAGACATCCAAGAAAGCTGGCTATATTTTAAGGAAACCCTACTAAGAGCACAGGAGAAATATCATACTGATGTGCAGAAAGAAAGGCAAGTGTGGAAGGTGCCCAGCATGGCTTTGCAGAGAACTCTACAGTAAGTTGAAACATAAAAAGGAAGCTTACAAGACATGAAAGCTTGAACAGATGACTGGGGAGGCATGTAAAAATATTGCTTGGACCTGCAGGGATAAAATCAGAAAGGCCAAAAGGCAATTTGACTTGAAACTAGCAAACGATGTGTAGGATGACAGGAAGGGGTTCTACAGTATGTTGGCAATAAGAAGAGGATCAGGGATGGTGTAGGTACCTTACTGAATGGGGCAGGTATCCTAGTGCTGGAGGATGTGGAAAAGGCTGAAGCACTCAATGCTTTTTTTACTTCAGCCTTCACAGGCAGGGTCAGGTCCCAGGCTACTACACTGGGCAACACAGAATGGAGAGAAGGAGAGCAGCCCACGGTGATGGAAGGTCGGGTTAGGGATTACTTAAAGAAGTTAGATGTGTACAAATATATGGGGCTGGATGAACTACACCCGAGGGTGCTGAGGGAGTTGGCCGGTGTGATTGCAGAGCTCCTGGCCATTATCTTTGAAAACTTGTGGCAAATGGAGGAGGTCCCAGAGGATTGGAAGAAGGCAAGTATACTACCTATCTTCAAGAAAGAGAAAAAGGAGGATCCAGGGAACTACAGACTGGTCAGCCTCACCTTAATCCCTGGAAAAATCATGGCGCAGATCCTCAAAGAATCCATCCTGAAACACTTGGAGTAAAATAGAGTGATCAGGAACAGTCAGCATGGATTCACCAAGGGCAAATTGTGCCTGACCAACATCATTGCCTTCTACGATGAGATGACTGGATTTGTAGATGCAGAAATAGCTGTTGACATGATATACCTCGACTTTAGCAAGGCTTTTGGTATGATTTCCCACAGCATTCTTGTCGGCAAGTTAAGGAAGTATGGGTTGGATGAGTGTACTGTAAGGTGGGTAGAAAACTGGCTAGATCAACAGGCTCAGAGGATAGGAATCGATGGGTCAATGTCTAGTTGGAAACCAGTAACTAGTAGAGTGCCCCCCTGGTTGGTCCTGGGGCTCGTTCTATTCAATATCTTCATTACCAATCTGGATGATGGGATAGATTGCACACTCAGTAAATTTGCGGATGACACCAAGCTGGGGGGAATGGTAGACATGCTGGAGGGCAGGGACAGGATTCAAGGAGACTTAGATAAATTGGAGCAGTGGGCCAAAAGAAATCTCATGAGGTTCAACAAGGACAAGTGCAAAGTCCTGCACTTAGGATGGAAAAACCCCATGCACTGCTACAGGCTGGGGACCGATCAGTTAAGCAGCAGTACTGTAGAAAAGGACCTTGGGGTTATGGTGGATGGGAAGCTGGATATGAGTCAACAATGTGTTCTTGTAGCCAAAAATGCCAATGGCATATTGGGCTACATCAGTAGAAGTGTTGCCAGCAGATTGAGGGATGTGATTATTCCCCTCTGTTTGGCATTGGTGAGGCCACATCTGGAATATTGTCTCCAGTTTTGGGCTCCCCACTACAAAAAGGATATGGACAAATTAAAAAGAGTCCAGCAGAGGGCAACAAAAATGATTAGTGGGCTGGGGCACATGACTTATGAGGAAAGACTGAAGGAACTAGGCTTATTTAGTCTGCAGAAGAGAAGACTGAGGGGAGATTTGATAGCAATCTTCAACTACTTGAAGGAGTGCTTCAGAGAGGAGGGAGTGAGGCTGTTCTCAGTAGTAACAAAGGATAGAACAAGGAGCAATGGTTTCAAGTTACAGCTGGGGAGGTCGAGTTGGATACTAGGAAGTTTTCTCACTAGGAGATTGGTGAAACATTCGAATGGGTTGCTTAGGGAGGTGGTGGAATCTCTGTCTTTGCAGATATTTAAAGTCTAGTTAGACAATACCCTGGCTAGGATGATTTAGTAAGAGTGGTCCTGCTTTTAGCAGAGGGTTGGACTAGATGACCTCATGAGGTCCCTTCCAACCCTATGACTTTATCTTCACAAGCCACACACTGTAACATCTTAATTTTAAAATACTGCTAACTTTGTTGTATTACTGAAACTGAAGATAATTCTGGCTAGGCTGAAGATAAAAATACCCTTCCTTAATCAGCCAGAGATGATGCTGTTGGGTGATACAAGTTCCCATATTTCTGCCAAGAAAACTGAGACCAGGAGAACCCCCCCATCAAACTCAGATCTCCCACTTTGCAATACAGGGCATTACTAAGAGATTGCTGACTCCAAAAATTTACATTTTAAAGTTAATATTCTTCCTTCCAGGAGATGTTACAAGCCTTAATGAGCTGATACATTTGTATCTGTAAGAAATGTGCAGGAGATATCTAAGTAACGGTGCATGTACATTTGTAACCCTTGCAGTTCCCTTCCCTCTAGCTTTCTCATTAGTAGTTTGTCTCATTCTATGTTTCTTGTCTTGTGTCTACATCAAAAATTCTTTCAGGCAGTAGACATATTTGTTTTATTTGTTTGTGCAGCACCTAATGCAGTTTCGAGGAGTTCAGAACCAATATATAATCTGGAACTACTTCTACTACATAATAATAGTAATGGATATGAATCCTCTGTTTGCCAAGCAGGACAGAACATGGCTGTCTTTGGAGCTGCCCAGTGCTGTTTCTTAACAGTTAACAGGAGGGAAGGAGTAATACAGATATTAATGTGAGATACTCCTGCTTCGCAGGGCTAGTTGTATTTAGTCACTACACTTCTAGGAACTTGGCACCTCAATTTGTTTCCCATTTGGGAACATCAAAGAGCCTGTTGAGTTCATGGATTTTTCAACTGGTGGTGGGCAAAGTTTCAGACAAAATTTAGAAATTCATCCATTTCAGATTAAATTTTAATTCTCAATAGAGAGTGTCAAGGCTGTTTCCCCACTCTGGCACTCTGAGTGCAGAAGGTGGGGGCCTGCAACAGGCCTTAAAAGCCACTGGACTTAAAGCCTGGTCTTAAAACTCTCCAAGGCCTCCAATTACTGGCCTTGGAGTGGTATCGCTGCCACCATCCAAATGCAAAAACCTTTTGAAACCCAGGAATGCACACTTGGGAATTCCTTCCCGTGAGGTACTCACAATCACTTTTATTCCTCTCTCAGGATAGTGGCTGAACCCCAGCTGGGATATCAACTGGAACTGGATCCCCCTTAGTAGCTGGCTGTGCAGTCTGAGGCACATGCACACAAACTTCTTGCCTTTCAGGACACAAAACTAGAGCTTACTTAAAAGGTAAAATCTTGAATTAAAAAGAACAGATAAGAAACACAGAGAGTTGCTTCTCTAGGAATTAACTTAGGTAGTTACAGGGTAGTGGGAGGGGGTACATGTGCTCAGCACAGAGAAATCCAAAAACAAACCAAAAAACAAAGAAAATATCCTGACCACATCTAAATAAACATTCCCTGTTCTACTCACACCTGGTCAGTAACAAACTTAGCTTTGGTAAGGATGTTGCTGGATCCTTTCTCGGACCCCTCTGGCCTCCTCCTGATCCTCCCAGGAGCTCTGCTACATACAAACAGGAACAGGGAAGGCTGCTGCTTCAATTCAAAAACCTGGTGTGTGTTCCTATTGGCTGTCCTGGGACTCACTGACCAGAGTGTTAACCCCTTCCTACCCAACATTTACTACAGAGGGTTCATTAGAACATGCTGTGTGGTTCAGAATTACTGCTCCTGCAAAGACTGGTCTCCAGGTGTGCTGACTCAGTGCTGCACAGTAGTTGACAGCAGACCTGCCAGTGACCTCCCCTATCTTTGGCTGTGTTCACACACCACTCCTATTTCGAAACAACAGAGGTTGTTTCGAAATAAGAAATACCCTGTTCACACGACGTATAATTGTTTCGAAACAATGGGAACCGTTGTTTCGAAACAACGGTGTTGTTTCGAAACAAGTTAAACCCCATGCAGGGATGAAACAACGTTGTTTCGAAACGATCGTTTTGAAACAATGCCGTGTGAACATGTTGTTTCGAAACAACGGTGACTTGTTTCGAAATAACTATTGCCTGAACCTGCTATTTCGCTTTGACCTTTTTTCCTTAATTCGAATTAACAAACTTAATTCAAATTAAGTTATTTCGAAATAAGGTGTTATTTCGATACAAGTTGTTTTGAAACAACAGTATTGAAATAACCCCCTGTGTATGAACACAGCCCTTGATGTTATCTCTTTGGTATCCTTGACAAAGCAACCAGTCTGGAGGAGCAACATACATCCTGGGATTTTAAACCCTCTCAGCCATAAATCACGATTCAGTGCTATTTAGGTGAGCTGTTAGTTGATAGATATTAATGGTGTCAAGTTAGTGGTTAAAAAGCCCCCAAAATCCTATTATAGGAATATCTGCAAAGGGGAAATCTCAAAATGAAGTTTTTAGTGCTGGACATAACCCTACAAGAAGGAATATCTTTTCAGTGTAAGGAATTTGTAGAAAGAAAAGAAGAATCTAACAGCAATTGGGAAATCTTACAAGGGGCACACTCCTACCCTACACCCACCAATATTTTTTAATTCCATAAACTGTATGTGTACCCCCCCCATATGTGTGTGCAGGTCTTGGAAATATATATGAAAGGTCAAGAAAGTTTTTTCATCTCACAACTGCATGATGAGAATCCACCTTCCAGAACCAAACTATAACACAGCTAAGAAAACAATAAAATGATTTACATACTCAGATTTGAGAACTGGCATTGTACTTACTGCACTGCCAACTGAACTTCAAGCATTTGCTGATTTTTCTACTAGTGTCAATATTGTTCTGTCCAGATAGAACCGATTGTTTTAAATAAATTTACTCAACATTTGCTCCTCAAATAATCTAAGGAAACCTAGTTTGTTCTTATCACATGCTTTTTTTCCATTGCTATTAATAAGATATTTTTGGCAGCTGTAGCCTCTTTCTAGAAATTCTCAGGATGATGAGATTAAATAGATTCTTGAAAGTTCCCAAATTTTCAGCAATAACTGTGTTGTCAGGTCTCATGGTAGGATTGCAGAATAGTGATGGATGCTGTGGCTTAACAAAGTGAGATAGAGACCAGTTTTTATTGGCCTTCCAAATGAAGAATCACAGAACTTTTCTAAAACTCAGAAGCAGAATGTTGAAAACACAGGTAATCATCTGCTCTGAAAGACATGTCACTCAGTAGACTATACACTAGGAGTCTCAAACTCAAATCACCATGAAGGCCACATGAGGACTAGTATGTTAGCTCAAAGTCCACACCACTGAAACCTTTTCATACAACAATATTGCAAATATCTGTAATGATAGTGTAATTGTGGGCTGCAGGAAATAGCTTTAGGGGCTCCATGTGGCCCATGGGCCGTGTGTTTGAGAACCCCGCTATACATCAACTACCACAGAAGTCTTTAAAGGTTAGGGGGATTTTTTGTTTATTTTTAAACATTTAGGCTATTTCCACTCTTAGGCAGTTAAAGCGATTTAAGTTAAATCGATTTAACATGTCCCCACTAGAAACTCAGATTGAACTAGCATGTTCATAGGATGATTTAGGAGTTTGATTTAGGAGAAGGCACCATGGGAGGTGTGGCAAGATGGCCTCTTAGATGGGCCATGTCCCCACCCTATATATAGAAAAAGGACAGCACCCTGGGAAAGAGAAGGACAAAAGTGTTAAATCGAAAAAACAATTCAATTGAAATAACACATCCACATAGCATTATTTTGTAATAACAGTTTTGATTTAACCATCATTTTGATACAATACTAGGTTTTATTATATCTAAATGACTTTCCTCATTGCGAGATATGGGAGCTCCTTATCTCGGTATAAGGAAACGTAGTGTGGACCTTCAATCTTTTAAATTGAAATAATATGCATTATTTTGATTTCAAGACTGGGCATGGGGATACCCTTACCGTTTTCCACCCAACTTTTCCTGCATAAGTGTAGAATTAGTAGGTTTTTGACATAGTAAATACCAAGGAGTGAAACCTGATTAACTGATAGGGAAAGTGGGTTTTGTTAAAGTTGTTTAAACTTGTTTGTTGGGGGGATTTTTTACTAACCATACGTGGTTGATGAAACTTCCCTTGAGAAAGGCAAGGTCCCTGGCCTGCCATTTCTTTCCCAGGCCCTACTCCTGCTCTGCTCCAGGCTCTACCCCATCCCCAAAACCCACCTCAGTCCCCTCATCACAGCAGCTGCATGGGCCTCTGCATAGGCTGCCTGAGACAATTGGGGGCCCCAAGTGAAGGCCCTTTATGGGGCCCCCATAGGCCCCCTATGCCACCCTCACTGGGGTCACAGGCCCCCACTGCTGCCTTAACTGCCCCCCCCCCCCAGTCCCAACTCTGATGAGGGCAGAGCAGGACACCACAACCCGCCAGGCCCAGAGGCTGAGCCGCCTGCCTGCCCACCCAGCCTCTCTGCAGTGGGGGTGGAGCAGCAATCACCACCTACCCACAGCCAGCTGTGACTCCAAAGGGGGAGGGAGAAGAGTGGCTGGCATGGAGCTGCGGCTTGCCAGGAGTGGGGCCCTCTGGAGTGCTCCATTCCAAAGAGTTTGGGCCGCTTCGCCCGCAGGCACCCTAGGCCTGCATAGAGGCAGCCTCACCCCCAGCCCCTGGATCAGGCCCATGCAGGCCTCAGGTGGCCAGGGGTGAAGCAGCCTGAACTCTTCGGAATGGGCTGCTCCAGAGGGGCCCACTCCCAGCAAGCCACAGCTCTGTGCTGGCCACTATCCTCCCTTCCATTGGGGAGGCGTGACTGGCTGCAGGCAGGTGGGGAACGCTTCTCTGCCCCTGCTGCAGAGACACTGGCTGAATGGCACAGCTTCTGACCCTGGCAGTCCATGACTCCCTGCCACCCCCCTCACCCCGCGAATGCTAGCATAAGTGAAGCAGGCAACCGCCATAAGGCTCCCTTACTGCTTGGGGCCCTAGATGACCACCTGCTTTGCTTACCCCCAAAACCGCCTCTGGGTCTCTTCCTCCTCCCCTCTCCTTCTCTCACTCCTACTTACTCTCCCCACTCTCTTCCTAGCATGTAGCTACAGCCTATATGCACTTCCAGAGGCAAGAACTGGGTCTGCGTGAGATGGGGGCCAGCATAAGATGACTCACCCAGCCTCTTCCTTCCTCCCTAGTTGACTGGGGCAGTGACCGAACCTATAGATTCAAGCATGGGTTGTGGGAATTACATTAAACAGGCCCCCACTGGAAGTTTAGAGTGACACAGGAAGTTTGGGCAGGAAAAAGGATGGGTGCAGACAGCCATGTCAGAGGAGGTGAGCTGGGAGGAAAGCTCCATATCCAAGCAGAAAGACCTGCTGGGAGATTGGACAACTTTCATCTGTCCTCAGCTTGAACTGAATGCTCACACATATTCCTTCCTGATCTGGTGCCAGGGGTGTTGCTACATGGGAAAAAGATTTGGGACACAGATCCCCACCCTCAGGGGTGAGCCCACTGAGCTTGAGTGGAAAGGCATAAGTGGAGTTTGAGCCCTTAATTTGGGGGTGGGGGCAGCAACCATGGTGTTTTGTGAACCACATCCCTGCTCCTTCTTCCCCCAATCACAGACCTGCCTGATGAGTGGCCTGACTCTGAGCACCAGCCACAACTAGGCATCAATAGCCAGAGCACCAGATGGCTGCTGTGCTGAGTACCCTAGGAACAGGGGAGTGGTGGTTCAAGTGCCCTTCGAGTCCATGACCCAGCACTATATTGCCCCAACCCACCCTGGTCCCAGGCTGGTTGATCTGACCCAGCCCCCAGAGCACCACCCTCCTTCACCAAGGCTGGCCTGTAGCTAGCAAGCCTTCCAACTGATGCCAGCCTTGGGCTGGCCAGTCTGACCTGGGCAGAAATAAGGAAAACTGTTGCTCCTCTTCTGAAGGGTCACCTACAGAACCCTAGGGTGGAACATCTTTAAACATGATTCCAGGGACTACTTAGGTACCTGCAGTGTTCCCTGTAGGCTGCGTGGGTGAGCGGTGGCGCAGCTGCCACTGCTCATCCGTGCAGCAAGCACTGACCCCAGTGCCGGTCCGGCATCCTCAGGCCTCCCTGGCCCCAGACACATTTCTTCTGGGCACCAGGCAGCCGGGGGGGGGGGCGGTTCTCTGGCCCTGAACACGCATCAGATGCACGAGCAGGGCTGGACGGAGCAGGAGATGCCAGTGGAACAGTCATGTACGCAATAGCATTGGCTGGGTGGCCTGGCCAGGTAAAGGGGATGGGGTTAAGGAGTTACAAAACAACGTTTGCAAAAATCATGCAGCTAACAGTTTGTGACAGTCAGTCGATTTGTACATAGAATCATAGAATCATAGAATCGGAAGGGACCCCACGAGGTCATCTAGTCCAACCCCCTGCCAAAAAAA
>ML682005.1:47001182-47016848 GCA_007922195.1 Podocnemis expansa
GCCCTTAGCAGGGTTTCTTTAAAATGCACCCAACTCTCTTGGACACAGCTATAAAACAGTTTGATGCTGACAACAAATTGAATTTGCAAAGAATGGTAATGTTCACATCCGATGCAGCTTCAGTTATGTTGGGCTAACATAAAGGAGTTGCAGCATTACTGAAGCAAGAAATTCCACATCTCAGTGAACAGCACTGTGTTGCTCACGAGGAAGATCTAGGCATTGATGGTGCCTGGAAACATGTGTCTTTGATGAGGGACATAGAAACACTATGCACCGTCTACGCAACATTGTCCAAATCATCACTCAAGACATCACAATTTGATGACATGACCAAAACTGCAGAATGTGATGTAGTTGCCTTTAGACCGCTGAATGAGGTCAGATGGTTATCACAACATTTTGCAGTAAAGGCATTGATTACAAATTATGAACCACTGGTCCAATATTACTCAAAGGAGGTTACTGAGGAAAATGATCCTATGGCAAAGCACTGCTTGAAGATGTTACAATCCACAAATCTGTGTTTCAATTGCAGTTCTCAATTATGTTTTGGCCAAACTGGCAGAATTGTGTTCTGTCTTCCAGAGGAGCTATATAACACCACTGGAGGCTTTCCATTTTGTTAAAGCCAAATTAAGGAAGCTGTGAGCACAGTATTTGGCTGACATTGCACACTTTAGCACTAAAGTGAAACGAATTATTGCCAGTATTGCATGTGAAGTAAATACTGATGCAGTCCTATGCTTTTTTGAGCGAGTCTGTGACCATCTTGAAGATCGTTTCCCAGATGGTGAATTGAAAGAATGGGTGGCATTTGATATGTCAGCATTAAAGCATGGCAAACATGATTACACATTTGGTAACAAAGAGGTGCAGAATCTGGTAACTAAGTACAACAAGATTCTGAAAATGCCACCTCCACCTCATTATCAAGGGTCTGCTAATGAACCAGATTTATCAGACGTGTCAATTGATGCAATGAAAATGAAAATGACCACAGACTACAATGAATTCAAGTTTGTTGTTCTGGAAAAGGTAATGGCTGGTACACTGAACACATTCTTAGATGTTGTCGCATATACACTGACAGATGATAAGTTCCCGTTCCTGGCCCCGTTGGTTGATATATGTGGCACGTTTCAAGCATCTAGTGCAGATGCTGAATGAGCTTTAGTCTAATGAATAATATTAAGACAGAGCGTCATAACAGGTTGGACGTTTCTCATCTAGACATGCTAATGTGCATCAAGTCATATCTAACTGCTGGATTGAAGGTTGATCTTGACTATGTGTATGCATTCTGGAAATGTGAGAAAGTCAGGCGTCAAAAACTGAGGTGTAGATGATGGTAGAAGAGGCTTGGTAGGCAGCGTCATTGTTTTATATTTGTTTAATAAAAATTTTAAACTGAGATACTGTGGTTTTATTAATTTACTAAAGTTTGAACAAAAAGACAACATCTATATGATGTTTCCTCTCTAAGCTGGTGATGCAACTGAGCAAGTTATGGATGCACTTGGGGGGCCAATGGGCAGTGGCTCAGGGGCCTGAGCCTGGGTCAGGGAACAGGTATGGAACTTCCTCAGCTGTGTCCACAAGTTGCTCAGCTGCATCATCAGCTTAGAGGGAACACTAGGTACCTGAAACCTCTAGGTTTTTTGGTTTTGGTTCATTTGTTTTGGTTTTCTTTGCAAATATAAATCAGAAATTTAGCTGACATGAGTAATATACCTAATCCCTCTAAAAAGAAAAAAAAACCCCAATTAAGCCATATTTTAAGTTTTTATCATTTAGAACAGGGGTCTCAAACTCAAATCACCATGAGGGCCGCACAAGGACTACTAGAGAGCCGCATGAGGACTTGAACATTAGCCTGAGGACCACACCATTGAAACCTTTTCATACAACAATATTGCAAATACTGGTAACAATAGTATAGTTGCGGGCTGCAGGAAATAGCTTTAGGGGCTACATGCGGCCCATGGGCCGTGTGTTTGAGACCCCTGATTTAGAACAATCGGGAGATAATACAGCAAAAGATTTCCAATTTGAAAATTTGACTAGCACATAATAATGATAACAGTGATTTAGGCCACTATAAATTTAAAAAAAAATTAAAATGTTTAATGCAGGTGGTAACTATGTGCTTTACTATCTGCATTTCTCTAAGTACAGACAGCGATGAAAAATCAGTTCTACTGGTAATTCATCTCACTTCATGTTCTAGTAAGTGCTCCAGTGCTTGAATTTCAAACACAGCACAAGAATCCTTGTCTAAGTCTAGAACTATATTCAGTCAGATACACAACCTTTTTAAAAAGGCTTTGGGATCTTTTCTGTAGTCTGTGATTTTATGACTTTGGAGGGTTTTTTTTGTGGTTTTTTTTTTTTTTGTTTTTTTTTTTACTAAAAAATAAGTCTTAGGTACTGGAACTAAGGGTGCTGGAGGTTCAGCATGCTCTGAGTGGAAGGGATTTCCATTATTTAGAGGGCCAATACAATGGCTGCATGATCTCTAGATTATTCTTGGACATGATATTTTTTGAGATCTTTCCATCATGAAAGAAATATTCAGATTATTTGCTGCAATTTGATTATTTTTCATCATTATCATAAATGAGCTGAACTACAGGGGTAAGATGAACATTTAAAGTTGCCAAGGAGGAAAGCAGTAGAGATAAAGTGTATGTGCATTATAATTAACAAATGAGAGAGGGGTGAAATTAAAGATGGCTCAAATCTAGTGTGTAACTGTAAGGATTTAAGAGAGGAAATACCAAACTCCAATGAAATTCATAGTTCAAGAGACTCCGCCCCTCTCAGAAATATTAAAAGGCAAGAGGAGCTAAAAGATGAGATTATTTGCTAGGAACAGTTGGATGTATACCACAGACAGGGCCATCCCTTGGGGGCTGCAGGGCCTGGGTCCAATCAGCCTATGGGGGCCCCCCTACCTCCCCTGGCACTGAGTGGGGAAGGGCAGGCTGGCCCAGAAGCTGGCCCCCTGCTCCTGCCCCTCCCCTGAGCCAGCCACTCCTGCCCTGCCTCTGGTCTGGCCCTCCAAGTTCCCACGGAAGAACAGCAGGCCCAGCAGAGGAGCAGGAGAGTGGAGCAAGCCCTTTGGCATGGCCCACCCCACCCTTGGATGGGCTATTCCTCTCTGGGGACAGGGTGGGCCAGCCTGGAGTGGATGCCAGGTTCTGCGCTACCACCTGCACCCTACCTTTGGCTCCATGCTGAAGGCAGCAGGGAGGGGGTGGGGGACAATGCAGCAGTGGAGAGCAGTGGTGTGGGCCCTGTGCTGCCCTGCTCTCAGTAAGACAGTATGGGGTCCATGCAAATGTAGGGCCCAGGCAATAGCTCCATTAATTCCCACCAGGGCCATCCCTAGATGGGTGCAGGGCTCTGGGCAAATCACGTTCTGAAGGGCCCTCCCCCCCCCAGGCACTAGGGCATGGGGCCAGCCAGCCTGGGGAGGGGCAGGCCCTTGCACTGGCTGTCCCATGCTAGGGACCAGGCGAGCCAGCCAAAAGCGGCAGAACAGGAATGCAGGGTCTGGTTTCTCAGCTGCCCTTAAGCCAGTGGTTGTCAAACTTTTTTCCTCAGGACCACTGAAAAAAGGGAGCCACCACCAGAAGACTGAACAGTGACCATGGCTGTGGGGGGGCAGTTGGGGGGTGGAAATCCCTCATGGCTTTCATCCTTTCTCTTGAGGCTTCTATTGCATCTCTGAAATCTACTCATCTAATTTGAGATCACCTGTATGAAACATGCAGGGGGTGATCCCACATGCCATACTCCTGTCTCAAATCAGGAAGTATATCAAGTCTCTAAAATTGCACGTCGTAGCCTGGGGTGTGTGTGTGTGAGCTCCTTGCAAATGGGGGGGGGGGGGCAACTGGGTGGAGAAATGAGATGGAAGTGCTGAGACAGCGGAAGGAGAAGAGAGCCAATGCCAGGCTGGAAAGAAAGGTCCCGGGAGATCCTGTCTGCTGCTGAGCCTGTCCAAGTCCCTCGAGGTCCTGGTCCCTTTTCCACTGCCAAGTCCCAGAAACTGAAGCAACCCCTGTGGATTCCACTTTCACCTCTGCACTTCGTCTGCTCTGTGAGTCTGCATGAGTTTTCACGAACACACAATTGTCCACACTATTGTGATTGGAGGTCTGCTTGGTTTGGTAACCTCTGGCAGTGTGCATAAGGCAGCAACACAATGGGGCTATCCACTCCTGCCTTCAGATTAGGACCTTGTTATAATTTCTCCTTCCAGCAGATCCATCCCTGAGTTGAATTTTATTCTGTTACTTAGTCTTTCTCATTGTTGAAAAAATACCATACTTTCTAACAGAGGCTCCTACTAGAACAGTTTGTTTTTCTCTTCTCTTTTTAATTATCAGTCAAAATATCACTGGAGTTTTTATTAAAATCTACAGGTTATAACTTTTTTTTTTTGCAAGCAAGGGAATTCTCAACCCACTGAAAAAAGAAGCAAGTCCTAATTTGCAAAAATAACTGCAATCCCCATATCCCAGAAATGATGGAATAAGTGAGTATTCACAGTCTTTTCTTTTCTTTTCTTCATTGGGTCTATTGATATAAAAAACACAAAGGTTGCTTGCCAGTGACCTCAGTCCTTTTCATAAAAAATGAGAGAAGCCCAAAGAGATACTGACTCAAGAGAGGAGGCATAGAGGTTGTTTGAACAACAATTAGCACCTCATTGTTAATCCTAACAATTAACCTTTGTTGTAGTGCTGATCTACTGCCTTAAGCAGCTTTCCCTGCAAGCCACTCCTCTAGCCCTATAGCAGAGCTGGCCCTGTGAATTGGGCTGCCACTTTTGGCTGGCTCACCCAGTCCCTGGCATGGGGGGTGCAGCGGTGTGGCCCCGCAGGGTCCCCCAAAGCACAGGAACCTGGGTGGCTGCCCATCTCACTGTACTCTAAGGACTCCCCCCCACCCCCAAGGATGTCCCTGACCACAGACATTACACACAGGTACAACTGTTTGATTAGTGGAGGCATTGTAGCAAAGGACCAGCAACTCTTCAGAAAGAAAAAGCAGGTCCTAGAAAAGTGCAACCCTGGATTTGGTTAAAAAATCCCATTAACAGTATTTTTAACAGCCTGTGTAGACCCAGCTTGTAGCTTGAAACTTCCCAAGTGTGGCTGGGCTGTCTGTAAAGACAATTATCACCTAATTTAGATCTATGGGCTGCTGTTGTTCTGTGTCTAATGGTGTCACAAATAGCATGCTCCTGCCTTTCTAAAATGTCAAAGTGAAAGTGAGGGGCAGATGATGGTAAAATCTGCAACATTTTCAGATTAAGGACAAATTCTAATGAGTTTGCCTTCTTGCATGCAGAAGCCGAATGTTAGCTTTTTTTCAAGATCAAAGAGTTGTGAGGCTATTGCCTCTGTAGCAAGCTGCAGGTAGAGAGAGAAGGGAAAGATCCTTTGGCATGCCTAATGCCTTTCCAGCAGGGAGGAAGGCAAGGGAAGGCAGGGAAAGGCTTTGGAGGGCTTTTGTCTTCCCTTGCCTACATTCAGAGCCGTAATGCTCTGTTTTGGTCCCGGGGGCACGTTCTGATCAGAATGCACCCCCTGCAATTAGCAGTGCTTGGAGCCAGTGGCGCGAAATGTGCCCTCTAATAGGGCACCTCTATTGAACTGCTTCGAGGCACCAAGGGCAAAGCCCTGTTCTCCCTGCCATAGTTACAGCCCTGTGTACATTACCAACCACCCATGAGTCAACACTCTCACCTTATCAAGTAAGGGTTGAAGAAGCACTCTTATCTATATATCTGTGTCCTCCATGAAAGCTGCCCAATGAAACAGACCATCTTGATATTCTATGAAAGGTTCAAAAACAACCAAACAAAAACTTAACAGCCCAACAAAGAGAAAAACTAAAAAACTAAGAACTCCCCACCCTCACCAGATATCAAGACCTTTTAGGTCTGCTTTAGATCTCATATACAAACCAACCAACTAACCAATATTTTCTCATTTTTGCTAGTCATATTTAACACATCTCTCAGTCAAGACACCAGTTTAAATACCATCCTTGTCAGTAAATCTGATTTGTCAAATGTCTTCATTGCTAACCTGATTGGGGGTATGAAATAAAGGCAATGGGTGCACAACCCCATGAATTAGCAAGGAAATTAAAAAGGGAAAAACATCCATGAGCAAATATCTGAGCACAGGGCTGTCATGAATTCAGAAAGAGATCTTTAAAACTTGATTAACAAATAAGGTTGGCTGGCATAGTGTTTCCCTCCACATAAATCTTATTAATCTAACTGAGGCATAAATTGAGGACATTAGTTGGCACTAAGAAAGTACCCTCCGTCTGCTTTTTATTTGTGCATGATTTTACATATGAAAATTAAATGGGATTAAAACATCAGCACATGCTGTAGGATAAGCTATTTATATTTCACATATTTGCTTTTTAAAGACAGGAACAGCTGAGGCAAAAAACTAAGATTGTTTTCAGAAAATTATTTCTTTTAGTAGAAAATGGAAATTTTAGGTTTCAGAATATACAGTTATCATACATTGCAACAGTCTTTGTAATGGACATGAGTGATGAGACACCAAGTTGGACACACAGAAGAAGTATCATCTGGTGTTTTAAAGCCTAGACTTTGGATTCAGAAGATATTGATTCTATTCCAAAGTCTGCTTCATATTTCTTGTACGGTATTAGTCGAGTGTCTTAACATAGATATAGAAAATAATTATGTATGATGTTATAATACGTAACAGTGACTTCACAAAGGTGTTTTGAGCTTTAAACTGTGAGATCCTCAAAAGGAAGATCTTCTGGAACTATGTATATATTATTATTTAATTAGAGCTCTATTGTGACCATGTTGGTCCCAGGATATTAGCGACGAAGGTAGGTAAACAGAAGTTGGTCCAATAACAGCATTAGCTCACCAGCCTTCTTTATTTAATAGCAGAGAGTTAATTAATTAAGACAAATATCTGAAGCCTCCTCCATCTCACAACATCATTTAGTTCTCAGCTTTAGGTCAGAAGATTTCCTCAACTTTTAAGTGTCAGCAACCTATTTCTCGGTTGTAAAGCAGTGCACTTATTTAGCTATCAAAATTAAGACCAGAGAAAGGGACAAGGAAGGGAAAAGAACTCAATTTAAAAGGCAACTCAATTTAAATTTATACTGGATAGGAATGAGAATTGTATTCACTATTCCTGTATTTTTATTGTTTTGAAAGCCCGTTTTGCACTGCATGTAGTTTTTCAAGCTGCTCCCACTTCAAGGTTTCTTAGCCTTAAATGGAATTCAAGCAAGCTATTTGTTCCCCACTACCAAGTGGGTTTCAGGCCCGGGATTCCAGTAGCAAGAACCACATAGATGCACATAGCAGGAAATAAAGTGTTTTATTAACTAAAAAATTACTTAACAAAATACCCAGACAAAGTGATATACCCAGAATTAAACACAAAGTAATATAGACAGGCTTACAACACAATCAGCAGTCGGGGACCCCACTTCTTGAATGTGGGCTTCAGCAGGGGAGTGATGTCCTCTGACACACCCTTCAAGGTCCTACGGCGAAGTCCAGTGAAGTTAAGGAAACAGGCTATTGTTATAGCCGATTACTCACAGGGAGAGGTGATCAGGCCCTCTCCTGGTCATGTGGACTGTCTGCTGGGGTATTGATTCCCACCACCTTTATTTTACAATTTAGCACCTAGATAACTACGTGTTTACTACCTAACTCTACAAAGTACCCTTAAGTTGTTTGGGGGCCTCCATTGCCCACTATTGTTATACCGTTACAAAGTCTTCCATTTGCCCTACACCATTTATAAACATTTTCTAGCTATAGCTTTATCAATATCAATATCTACATTAATATAGATATATCCAACTTTCCTGATGCATAAAGTATTGGTTTTTCACTTGGAGGAAAGTAGGTGAGTACTATTCAGCTGCTGACGAGGCCAAGAATTAATAACAATTTTCCTGAAAGGAGCTTTGAAAGATATGAAGGAGATGTTCTTCTTCGAGCGCTGCTCAGATGCGTTCAGTAATAGGTGTCTCTGTACTGGAGCGCTGGATTGGTCGGAAAACTTTTGTCCTAGTTTGTCAGGAGAGGGCAGGCGGCCACTGCCCCCCACGCCAACCAGTGGCTATATATAGGGCCGCCTCCTGAACCCTCCCCAGTTTCATTTCTTCCGCCTTGCGTGTCGGATCTGGAACGTCCGCTCCTTGCGAACGCAAGCAGCCTGTCCATCTTCTATGAGCTTTTTGCCCGCCTGGGAGCACCTTTTCATGAAGATAGTTCCACCACAGGGATCCTCCACTTTCAGGCTGGAACATCAAGATTCGTCTGTCACCATGCTAGGGTTTAAACCCTGCTCCAAGTGCGGCAAGGCCTTCCCGTGGGACAACCCCCATGGGAAGTGCCTCCAGTGCCTAGGTGAAGGCCACCTGGTCTCTGCCTGTTCCCTATGTATGTCCTTTAAACCTCAGACAATCAAGGAGAGGGAACAAAGGCACCATCCCTTAGCCTCTGAACAGGCTCAGAACTCCTCACCCAAGGCTTCGGGGTCCCGCCTGGCACCAAGACCTGGCTCGGCACCGCAACCGGCCCAGCACCCTGCTGTCGGTGCCTGCAGGAGGACAAGTTCAGTACTGACTCCGGGACCTCAGCGCCAATGCAGCACATCGGCTCCTCGGCACTGCCTGAGGTCGCCTCCAGTGCCGCCGTCCTGGCACAGCCCGGTACCGCCGGTGCCACTGATCACAGTCACTCCGGTACGGCAGGCTCATCACATCCTGGTACCAACGGTACAGGGCCCATCTCAGCAGGGCAGCCCTGTCTCCCCTGTTAATGGTTTACCACGGGCTCGTTCGGGGTCACTCCTGATACTGATGACCCCAGAGGCAGTGGAGGCCGCTCAGGTACTCCTTCTGCTACCCACACCACCTTCCCCGACACCAGTTAGGAGGGGCAAGCCAGCCTTCATATCTAAGGCTTGGGTACATCATGGACGACACTGTTCTTCCTCCCCTCAAGCCCTACCACCTACTACTCCACCGGGCCCTGATACCATACATCCATCCCTGTGGCATCATATAACCTTGCTGTCGCTGGTACTGCCTCACGAATCAGGGGGTACTTCCCCCTGTTCAAGCCCTGGGGAAGGTCTCTCAAAGGGCTCTAAGTGGCCTCAGCGTCGAGGCATCTTTCCGCTTCTGGCCCCATGAATGGTCCCCTCATGAGACTCCTTCCCCCTTAACTCTGCAATGGGCACCCAGCACCTCTTTGTCCCCAGTACCGAACACATACACAGGCAACCTATCAGCACATTTTGATCTTTTGCACCGTGCCACAGCCCATTTGGGAATAGAGGTTCAATCCTCTGAACCTCCCTCGGACACACTGTTTGAGCCAATCTTCTTTTCAGCAGAGCCACTTACAGTCCCCCTACACCCAAGTGTTTGGGACCTTACCTTCTCCCGATGGCAGAACCCGGGTTCCATCACCCCAGTGTCAGACATGGCAGTTCTTAAATATAGAGTTCCTGAATCAGAGTTCCCCCCTCTCACTAACCACCCACTCCCTCCTAAGGACATGGTACAGATGGTGCTAGGCTTGGGCGAACCTTCTAGCGACCCCCTCCCTGCTTTGAGAGAAGCTAGGGAATTGGATCTCCTGGGGCATAAGGTCTACTCCTCTTCAGCCTTCCAACTATGGGTCACAAACAATCAGGCCCCGACCAGCAGATACATGCTGGATGTGTGGGCATCAGTCGCAAAATTTAGACATTTGCTCCCACCAGAGGCCAAAGAGGAGTATGATGCATTCCTGGAAGAGGGAAGAATAATCTCCCAGGACTTTCTCCTCTCAGCCCAGGACGCAGTAGATACAGCAGCCCGCACTGTGGCCTTGGCTGTAACAATCTGCCAAATGGCTTGGCTTCAGAAGCCAGGGTACCCCCCACTGCACAGCATGTGGCACTCAAGCTGACCTTTGGAGGTGATGCCTTGTTCCCCCCCGAGACCTTGACCGTAGTGGGTACTGCACAGGACCCTAGGGGGAGAGGTTAAATATCTTGGTCTCCTCCCTTCAGGGCCCTTCCTTTGCCCTACATAAGCCATATGGGGCTGAAATTACTCCTCCCACCCTCCTCCCGGAAAACATGGGCAGGGACTCAGTCCCTCCCCACCACTCTCTCAGTTCAAATTCTGGGGGCTTCTTGGAGGGTCTTTTCTCCCTCTCCTTCCCTGCAAGGAAGGGGAGCCTATCTCTATTAATCTGTAATTGCCTACCGTGATTCTCATAACATCTGGGACACAACCATGACTTCAATCCAATGTAGATAACACCCATTTCCCTCCCTCCCTTTAGTGAGAGAATGGGGAACCCCCAGGGGCCATCATACCCCCCCAACCCCCATCCCACGTCAACATCACAGACAGGGGTGAGTCAGTCCTTGGCCTCGCTCCTCTGAAAGACACAGTCACGTAACCAAAGCCCCTCTCAGTCATCAAGGGTCCACCCGAAACTGCGGCCATTGCCGCAGACAATTCTAAGTTCATTGCTACCCTTGGGGCTATTATTGGAGAAGAAAAGGGATAAAGAATACAGGAAGGGAACAAGAAAGCCCCTCCCCCACCCTTCAGGTTCTATCTCGACCGATGATTCCTTCCGCTTTCATAGGTATTAAGGGAGGCCTTTGCTAAGCCAAAGGACGCATCACCTAGTAGCCCTGGCCGCAACTACAGATGCTCCCGGACACACATGCCCAACAGGATGCTCATGAAACCCTTCGCCTGCCTGCTGCCTGCCCCACATCAGGTAGGATCTGCTTCCGTACCCAAATGGGGAGGGATGCCTTGGGCATTTCTTCAACCCAAAAAAACCGGTCAGTGCACGCATTTAAGTCGGTCACAGTAGGCCCTCTGCCACCTCTACGGTATTGTAAGCCTTTCTTCACCCCACCTGTTAGGCGGAAATATGATACTCGGTACTCTCTTCCACATGCAGTTCTATACCCAGGGGGAGACCAAGGCAGAACTGCTTATGAATCTCTACCTTGCTCCTCGGTCCCCCCCACCCGGGGAGGAAAACAACCAGGGGCAAACAGTCGCTTCTCCTGCTTCTCCAGGATGGCCTCATATCTAGCCAGAATATCCCTATCAGGGGTCCCTATTTAGGCCCCACCCTCCCAGGAAGGTGGTGGTGATATCCTCCCCACCTCCCCTCTCTATCCACTCCTGAAGTGACAGCTTCTATACACCCAACCTGGAATCAACCAGGCCAGTGGGACCCATGGGGGAAGAGGCAATGCCTTTCCCCAGTCACTTGGACAGAGGTGAAAGAAAACTCGCCCTAGGCCTTCCAACTATCCTTTAGCCAAGCCTGTGGCGCTAGCGTGTTGATGAACTTCCGGCACACCGTTGGGCTCCTGGCATGGCTGTCATCTAACCAGGGTATATATAAATGGCTCACCCTAGGGTGACCTTGGAACCATGATTATCCAGGTCTGGCCCCGGGACACTATCACCTGGGCATCTGGCGGATATATCTCGCCTCCCTTAGTGGGACCTGAAGGCCGAAGACCGCTGGGTAGTCTTTGCATGATACCTTCGCCGTAGGCATCTGCTGAGGGCTGTTGGTTTTCCCTGCTTACTTGATGGAGCTCAAGTCGACCAAAAACCCGATTTCCGATCTGCATGGAAACTTGGAAAATTGTTTTTTCCCCAAAGTGGAATCCTATCCTAGATAAGATTGGACGATAAACCGCCCTTGTCAGAATTTTTTTCTAAAATCAAAGATACTCCTGCAGAACCGTGATCTGCATCCTGTGAGTATCATATCCTTCCAGGTGGTTTTTGGAGAGGATCATTCACTCCTCCCACAACCTATATCATTTGGAAGGGTAGTTCCTCTCCTAACAAGTCCCTTAGCTTCAACGCACACATAGATGCAGCATAGTTAGGGGTGGGTATCACTCCTGGCGGTGCCTTTGGGCACACAAGGTCTTTTAAATCACTGCAATTCTAACCCCCATAGGCCTTCCGGTTGTCACATCTTAGTGTCCAATCAGTGGGCATTGCTTTTCCGTTACCCTCGCCTACCCTCCCCCCCATTCTCCAGGCAGTCTTCCCGGTAGTGGAATCCTGAGGTAGAACATAAAGGGACAAGAGGAGGGTCCACTTCTGTGAGTCTTCATAGGAATACCAAGGTCAACAGCACGTCCTCAGGCCCACCATGTTGCCTCACAGGCGCCTGGTGGGTCTGAAATGTTCCTTCCAAGTGATAGAAATCTTCTAGGTCTTTACACTGTAACACTGCTGGAGGCCTGCGCCACACCCTCCTGGCCAAGGGACATCTTGACCGATATGCCATGTGGCGCCAATTGCACCACCCCTGGCCTTTTTCATTTCTTATTAACCAGCGCGAAGTATCTCCCCTTAGATCCTTCTCACCTGAACTCAGTAGTCCTTGCTGTCTTGCATTTTGTTGGGTGTTCCAGATTCACACACCCCGTTGGGCATGTGTCTTTGGGTCTTTACGTGGCCGGTTGGAGGGATGTCATTTATCCCTTCTATTCTTATCTGCGTAGGCCACAGCCATCATGGCCAGCCTGGTAACCCTCAGGCTTCTAGAGTTCTTTCGTAAGATTCACACTGAAGTGTTTTGGGACCAGGAATTAACCCTCTGGCCCTCATACCTTGAGCTATACCCCACAGGTAGAGCAAACAAATGCATCTTACTTCACTTTGGTTGTGTTGCGTTGATTCAAACTCTGGGCTAAGGTGACCTTAGTCCGTCCGGCCCATGCATGCTTTGCCTCAGCTGGATTGGACCTCCCCCTGATTTGGGTTGGCCCCTTAGTTGTAGGTTTCCCATTGCCAGGCCATGAGCCCTAGTCAGTCTCCTGGCTGCCATGAGAACCTTGTTTGCTGGGCTGTTTCCCATCTGGGGTGGTTTGCTGTGCTGAAGGCAGAAGAGCCAACTCCACCCGCCATCCATCAGCATGGCTATTAGTCACCTATTACTGAATGCATCTGAGCAGCGCTCGAAGAAGAATGGTGGGTTACTCACCAGTAACCGTCCTTCTTTGAGATGGGCTGCTCGGATCCTTTCAGGTCCCTCCCCTCCATCCTCACATCTGGAGTTGGTGACTCCTAGGAACTGGGGAGGGGTTGGGAGCATTGTTCCCTGTAAGCTGTGCGCATGTGCGCACGCACACAGGTCATGAAACCTGTGTATACAACAAAATAAAGTGCACACAAAAAAATTCAATAGTGCTAATATTGGTGCTCACAAAGAAATGTTTTTGCACACACAAAGAAATTGTTTGTGCACATAGTCTACGAGCAATTAGAGGGAACATTGGTCGGGAGGCGGCCATATATATAGCTGGTGGGTGGCATGGGGGGCAGTGGCTGCCCTTTCCTGACAGGCTAGGACAAAAGTTTTCCGACCAAGCCGGCACTCCAGCATGGGGACACCTATTACTGAATGGATCCGATCAGCCCATCTCGAAGAAGGATGGTTACTGGTGAGTAAGCCACCATTTTGACCGTAAAGATGGTGGGCATTTTTTGTGTGGCTTCACTTTCCACCAGATATCCACCTGTTCAGAACTTCCACTGAGACTCCTCTGTAAGTTGGCATGTGCTCTGCATATTTTCATGTGTACTGTACTTAATGTTGGGTTTGAAACATTTCTGATTATTGAATAAGAAGGAGAGCTGGCTACTTGATAGTTCATTATATTGGGGGGGTCAAGTTGCTGCAACAAACTGGGTCAGGCCTTAGATTCAAAACCTCATTACAGTCTGAGACAAGCCATTTAACAGTGAATATCAGCAAGAACTGAGTCTGTGTCCTGTAGTTTTAAAGAAAATGAAGCTAACTCAGCTATCCAGACCACTTTCCTTATAATATCACTTTATTCTCATTCCTCTAGCACAATGATTCCCAATCTAGGGTCTGTGGACCCCTGGAGGGCTGCAGAGTGACTCCAGGGGGGGCTGCAGACAGGCTGGGAGCTGGGTCCGGGCACCACTAGGGTCTCCAGTTGCTAGGGAGACCCAAGTTTCTGGCCAGCAGGGAGCTTCCCCCAGTCAGGGAGGCTTTACACTCTGGCACTCAGGGAGAGAAGCTTGGGGGTGGCCAAGTGCCAGCAGCTCTGGTGGCCAGCTAAGGGGCTGGGGGGGGGGTTTGAGGATGGCGAACCAGTGAGGGGGCAGAGAGCAGGCCAGCAGGCAGGGAACAGGGGGGTGGGGTAGGAGATGATGGCCACAGCAGCCCCAATGGATGTGGCCATTGCAGCTCCCCAAGCAGGGGCAGGGGGCCATGGCTGCTCCCAGCTCCCCAGCAGGTGAGCAATGTGTGCCAAATTCTGCCCCGCGTGGGCCAAATTCTGTCCGCTGCAGCACCAGGCACCCTGGAGGGGCCACAAAGTTGTTTTTTTTTTTTTTAGTTAAAAAGGGGTCCCCAGCCTTAAAAAGGTTGGGAGCCCCTGCTATAGCACATTGATGTGTTCAATCATTTAAAAAAAAATCTTCATGTGTTGGTGAAAATCATGGCCTGGGAAGTTGGTGATACAGCACTTAGTTTGTATTTACTTTGACATTAGTAGACAAGGTGCCAGCTCATGTCAAGGCCCCTAGGCATCACTGAACACTGACAAATACAAATATAAACTAGGCTGTCTCACCTTTGTGTTAATATTGTTAAAATAGATATTAGAATTACAAGAAAGTGTTTCATGTTTAGACTTTATGAAATTCTCTTAAACTACTACATGTATTAATCTTACTTATAACAGCTGTATCCAATTTTATAAGGTGACAATTTAAGTGTTTGCCCTCTAACTAGAGAAGTGCTCTAAATCTGTGAACTCTGGCACCCAGGAGAGAAGAACTACCAAGAGTAAAATATTACTTTAACACAAAAAGTATCATCTCCTCTCCCACAAAAGAAGATCCATAGACACCAGACAAGCCATTGTAGAACATCAATGGATTGCTGATTGTTTATCCCACACCCATTAAGAGGATATGTACAAAACCATTTGTCCCTTCATAGCTTGAACTCTGTGGGAAGGGAATAAAAATCCCTGTCAAGAGGACATTGTCTTCACTATGCTACTTGGAATTTGGAGAGGGCTATATTTCTAAGCATAAGTAGGGGATCGTCAAACTGCTTTCCTTGAGTTAACTCTAACGGAACTAAGAGTTTGCATATTACAGTAGCATCTTTTCCATTTTCTAACCTAAAACTGTAACTCATTTCTATTCTTAGTTGTTAAAATTTTAGTTAATTATAAGATTAGCTACAAGTGTCTTTGGCTGTGTTCACACGTACAGGGTTATTTCGAAACAAGTTGTGTCGAAACAACTTGTTTCGAAACAACACCTTATTTCGAAATATCTTATTTCGACTTAACAAAATGTTAATTCGAAATAAGAAAAAAAGCGGGAAACGAAATAGCAAGTTCACTGTGTGAACATGCTATTTCGTTACCCCTGGGGGTGAGCCGCTGCTGGCTCACCCTGCAGCCCCAGAAAGGGGGCTGCAGGCACCAGCAGGGGGTGAGCCGCTGCGGGGTGGCTCAGCCCCCCCGCCAGAGCTGCCCCCAGACCCCACCGGCGGGTCGGGGG